>JAJMIX010000021.1:0-224956 GCA_030563465.1 Yamadazyma diddensiae
CCGAATTCTATGTATAATTTATTTCAGTTTTCTAATAAACGAACAGGTAAAGTGAGATTCTCTCATCTGTAGTAAGTGTGAATTTGACGAATGTGAATGTGACAGAAGTAGTTACAAAAACACAAAAGTGAAAAAAGCACCACAAAAGATTACGAAATTACTGTAACACGTCTTGACCGTTTTGGCTCTCTAATGTCTTGTGCTTGCTTCTCTTATCATTGTACTCTCTTCTGGCCCATACACCCAAACAACCCACACACACTTGTCTCTCTGTCTGTTTCTCCGTGTCCCTACCACCCACTATTTCACGTCTCGCATTAAATCATTCTTTTATCTCATGAACGAATTACCTCTGTATCCAACACCAAGACAAGCTGCTTACGTGGTACCTCCCGATGGTTCATCAGGACCTCCACCCCATTCTTCTTCCCGCAAAAAACCAGTCAATGTAGCTTACAGAGCTCCAAGCCACGGTCAATATAATCAGTACCTGCCACAACCTCAAAACGTCTCAATGCACCGCCAACAGCCAGTACAACAAGTACAGTTTCAACCACACCAAAACCCTCATCAGACCCAATCACACCAGAACCAGCACCAACTGCACCACCATCCCCAGGCTCAATCTCACCAATCTCACCCACAATCACATCCACAATCACAACCACTGGCCCACCACGCGCCTTACTACCAGGCCCAGCCGCTCCCACCACCACCTCAACTGTACTATAATCTGCCTAATGCTTTACCACCTGCCCCAGCTCCAGCACCGGCCCCTCAATACTACAACCAGCTGTATCAACCACAACCAGGTCCTCCACCACCAGTGTCTCAGTACCAAGCACCACAACCTCAGCAAGCACCGCAACCACCACAACCTCTACCACAAGCTCCACCGCAATCTCGGTACGAATCGAGAAAGGCTCCAGAGGCTTCTCGTTCCAAAGAATCCTTAAATGACGTTTCATCCAAATCTTCTTCAAAGCAGAAGCTTGAACTAGAGTTAAGAGCAGTTTTTGATAAAGTTGACGTGAATAATTCAGGAAGAATTTCTAAATCTGAACTTTCAAATGCTTTACTAAATTTTGATCACACTAGATTTCAAGAATCGACAATTTTATTAATGATAAATTTATTCGGCAGTAGTAATTCCAAACATTTAAATTTTGATCAATTTGTTTCTTTATGGAAATATCTCTCAGCTTATAGAAAATTATTTGTTCAAGCTGATAGTAATAATTCAGGAGATATTTCATTTGGAGAATTTCAAAAAATATTAGAACAAATTGGATATAAATTAAATATTGATCTTGTATTACATTTATTCCAAAAATTTTGTTATAAAGACTATGAAACTTCTGAATCAGTTGGTAAATTAAAATTTGATAGATTTATTGAATTATTAGTATATTTAAGGAAATTGACTGATATTTTTAAGAAGTATGATAAAGATTTATCAGGTGTTGCAACGATTAATTTTTCAGATTTTTTGCTTGAAATGAGTAATTTAAATTAAATAGTAGTTATGATGTAATATTAGATTCTATTGTAATGATTGTAGGAAGTGGTGTGGATAGTTTTCAATTGATTTTAATATTTTTGTAGGTCATAGCTAGGTAGTATATATCAATATAACCATTACAATAAAATGTATGGTATATAGTGAAAAAGACAATATGTCAGTATGGAACTTTCATGTACTATGTACTGTTTAGTATGAGCTATATTCAAAAACAAATGTGTAATCAAATTGATTATAAGACAATGGCAAGATAAAGTTCGTCACTTCAATAAAGTATTAGCCAAAGCGGTGATTCAATAGAATGTAATTAGTCAATTAGCAAGGAACACGCCAAAGCACTAAGATAAAAAAAAAAAAAGATAGAACCTCAAATGGTATAGTAATACCTAGATACTCAAACGAAAGTACACGGTCGTTCACTATATAAAAACTATGCTATTAAATACTATCTCCAAAGTACATAGACATTTGCAACTGTCGTGTACCAACCATCAAGTCCCCATAAAAGAGCCGAAAATTTTTCAGTCTTCTCATTATATTTTCACGTATGTAATTCTACAAAGTAAATGATGATACCTTACTCAGCTCACTCAGAGTATAAACGATGCTGATAACCTTCCTATCCAACATTCATCAAAATATCTGATTACTTGTTTTACAAACTAATACTAACTTTAAGACTCATGATTTTGTTGGACTTTTTGGTCTAAGCTCTTCAATCTCATTGGTTTGTTTAACCAAATACTGAGGTGTATTACTCTTATAACTAACCCATGATTTTCTTGACAATTCATTTCCATAAACCAGTGGATTGAAATTGTTAAGAAAAATTTCGGGACTCATGATTACCCATCCGGGTCTTAATTTAATAGGTACTTTATATCCTACCTTATATGGGATAATATGTAATCTTCTATTTGCGTTTGAAAAATTCTCTATAACTGAATAAATTTCATTTGGAACTATCAGATTTACTGGTGTGTTGAATGATTCAAATTGTAAATCTGTATCGATATTACAATGTATCAAATGTTGATCAGTAGCTCTTCTAACTGTACCAGTAATACACATCCAACAGTGCCATTGTTGGTTTTCAAAAACGCTTGTATCGGATTGTGTAGGATAAAATTGGGAACTTTTATCGATGGGCAAAAACACGAGTTCTTCAGATCTTCTAAATTTCTTGTTAAATTGACTATTCAAGATGTTATTAAGTTCATTGATCTCAGAGACTGAAGTCCAAATAAATAAGAATCCAGGCCGGGAACATAACTTGATTAATGGCAATTTACATAAAATAGGCAATACTGATTTATGGCTTAATCCACCAATCATTATCACGTCAAATTGCAAATTATTTTGGTTAGCCCAATTACCTAAAACTGAAGGCATCTTATTAATTTCAACTCTCGAACCAAAAGGGGTGGTTTGGTGTTTTTTCATTTGGGCTTTTTTCAACTGCTTGAGTTTTTGCAATTTGGGGTACCCATCTACAATATTGTTGATGTTACTAATTAGAGTTGAGGGGAATTGGTTAGTATGAATGTGGTGATTGGAGTAGTCGTTCTCGAATTTTCTGCTGCTCATGATGGTGAAAAGAGAAGTAGGAAGAGAGAGAAAAAGGGGGATTTGGGGGGTTTATATAGTTTTTAGATGTGTCGCTAGGGTCCCACATCCTGTATACAGGTTTGGCTGCAAAGAGATAAGAGTGAGGTGAGGTGCAGTGTTTTGGGGATGTATGTGGAGGTTTTGGGATGCAGATATGTAGTGTGAATTTGGTAATTGTATAGACTTTGCATTTTATTCTGTGGGTTATGCTTTTGGCAGGAGTGAGAGTGGAGGATTAGAGTGTGTGAATTGGAAGAGTTTACTAAGAACAAGGGAGCCGATTAGGACAGTAGAGTAGTGTATATTAGGAACTTAAGAGCCAGGGCTGATCCTCACTTTCATGGAGGTAGTAAAGCTTACCTTGCTTAGGCGATTCGGATCTTCATACTATTTTGTATTAAATGCTATACACCTAACTCTCCGCTTGTCTAATAAAATCTATAAGTGTCTTCTTATGAAGTACACCATAATATTGACCATTTTTTAAAAGGACAATCACTCTATTACCCACCTTATCAAATACTAAATGTGCAAGACTTAATTCACTATCATGATTCAAGAAAATCGGATTGGTCTTTATATGCTGTGTGAAATCCGTTAAAATTGTCATATCACTTCTGAGCTTGTCAGATAATTCTCTTTCTATATCAGTGGTGGATCCATAATTGAAATAATCCAATTCTCCCAGTTGGTTCATTACTCCTGGAACGTTTTTAAGTACATTAATGTTAAATTTAGCTGGCTCTTTAACTAAACCTAATGGAACATTGGTATAATCTTCCTCAGGTGCCATTCTACAGAAAAATTCGTCTTCAATATCAAATTTATCACAAAATTCATCTAATTTATCAATACAGATCTCAAGTTCGGGGAAGAAAATTAACCCAATACAAACCCTGTTTTTAACAAGAGCGATACAACCGTCAATCATTGATTTATCAGCGAGTAGAAGCATTTTCTCCCGAAGTTTACTGAGTGAAACATAAGGAGAATTGGTAATGTCTAGGTAGAGTTTTGAGTCTGGCTCATCATTCATCATGTTACTCAAAGTAGTTCTCACGTATTGAGAGGTATTACCTCTTGAGGTAACAGCAGGAGATGAGATTCCTGATGTAGTCATGAGAAATGAAGGTTTAGAAGTGATATCAGGTTTCTCTTGGTATTTGACCGAATCCTCAATGATCTCTCCCGCAACTTTGAATGGATCAATGGCTTCAGTTTCAGGTGACATGAAAGGATAATCATTAGAGATCAATAAAGATTCATATAATGAATTGGGTTCAATGAGATTACCCATCCAATTGGCTACCGCTACGGAAATAGAAAATGGAAGCACGTAAGTATACGAGCTGGTAATTTCGAACAAAATGGTTACAAGAGTTATATTCATTCTTGTAACTCCAGCCATAAAAGCACCAGCTCCAATCATAGCATAAATTCCTTTGTCAAAACAATTACCTTCTTTATAACATAAGAAGTTGACGCCATGAGCAAACTCCTCAGCATTGAGTTGAAGTGTAAAGTTTATCCATTCAAGAATAGTTGCAAAAAGACGACCGAAAAGAGCACCAATTACCATCGATGGGATATAAATACCCATTGGAAGCTTTAAACCGAAGGTTATAAATGTTAATACTATCTTGATAATCAATGCAAATAAGAGAGCCAATGTTTCTTGAGAATACTCTGAAGAGTTGGTGGGACATAATGATCTATCAAGTTCATCAGATAAGCAGGGTGTTGCAAGATCTAAAACTAATTCGGTGGTGGCTTGTCTGGTATAAGGATTCCAAAAAGTTATAACACCGGTCAAAAGGGCAATCAAGACCACCTCAAAAAGTGGATGATCTTTGATCAACTTATTCTGTCTGAATTTCTTAGGCCAATAACCAACAAATTTGACAAAACAAGCCCCAAAGATTCCACCAGCTAACCCAATTATGATGAAGAACAATAATTCAATTGATTCCCAATCTGAAGTATATTTCAATTCAAAAAGAACCGTTTTACCGGTACCATAAGGGTTCAAAAACTTCAAAAACAAAGTCGAGGTTATGGCACAAAAGAAAATTTGAAATAACTGGAACGAAGGTAAAGAGTGATTAATTTCTTCCAATATGAATAAAACAGCCCCCAAAGGAGAACCGAATGCTAATGCTACACCACTCAGTGCAGCAGCTGAAAGGATTTGTTTTTGAATCAAATCATTTGAGGTAACAAATGGGAAGAATCTACTCAAAATATTTCCCACAGCGGTGGCTAGATGAACGTAAGGGCCTTCTTTACCTAATGACATACCTGAGGCAATTGCCAATACCAAAGCTATAGTCTTGGTGATAAACGTATGAGTTCCCAAGAATCTACGAATGACAAACCCCGACAATATCGTTTTAACTTCAGGAACACCCGATCCTGCTGCTGTATACATGGTCTTCCTGGTACCTTTGGTCTCTTCGTGTGTGGAAATCAGTCCCAGATCACCTGAAACTTCTGAGTCATCGTCTTGCTCAGGATCAACCGAGATTCGGGTGGATATCTTGGTCATTAACGTTATACCACAAGCTATAGATGCAAGCGATACAGTCAATACTACATATATAATAAAATCTACCGGGACATACTGGCCCAAAAATGAGTACTGAAAGAAAGTTGACCATGAGATCCACTGGGGGCACTGTTCATTGAGAAACACCAGACCAGGATCAGGCCCCACAAGACCAGAACCAGAACCAGAACCAGAGCCGGGGCTAGAGCCAGCCTCAGAACAGCATCTAACCTGGTCCGATATCCAATTAGTACTACAATAACCGTGTTTTACACCCACCAAAAACACCTCAAATTTATCGATTCCAAAGGCCACCACTGCAAACACGAACCCAATTAATACGATCAACACCCACCTACCGATGGTGAGGTAGGCCCGGTGGTATAATGGGATACGAGCGTCCTGGGCCTCGCCGTGAGCCGTGCTAGAACCCCCATTGCCCCCGTGGCTCGCACCACTGTCAATCCATTGTTTATGGTGGAGCTCGTACTGGAACTTGTTGGACTTTATAAAAGCGTCTGTCCAATCAATGGTGGTAAAATCGTTATAATAATTCCGAGTCCATAATGAGGGCATATTATGCATTCGACTTCTGTTACTATTTTGAGTTTTAGAAGTGTGTAACGAGATGGTTTCATCGTTTGGGGTGAGGGCTATGATTGGAGATCTGATACCGATTGAGTCAATGGATTTCATTCTTTTAACTTTGGAATTTTCGAGGGCTAAAGTTAATTTAAGATGTTTCGAGAGGTTATCTTTTGATTTTTGGATATTGGGATTGAAATCTTTTATAGTCTTGTCGGAGTCCGACTTAGATTTCAGTTCGCTCATGCTGACCCTATCTAGGATTATGTGCGTTTACGCGATAGGAACGGTAAACATGACGTAGTGCCTGGGGGACAGTGGGTGTCTGGGCCTTTGGTATTGATAGTAGAGTAAGCCCTTATAGTGTCTGGTGGTTGGGGGTTCAAATTGATTTGAAATTACAGGGAAGTTTGACTCTATTTAGATTCTATTTATTCAGATACTATGGGTTCAGGTTTTATGGTAAGTTCTATGACTAGATTAAAGCGTAGTGTTTAATGGTACCGTAGCGGTTATGGAATGTGTGAAAATTTTGAAAATGGTGTGGCTGTAGAATAGGCTGGGGTGGGTATAGTATTCAGGTAATATATTATAGTGGTATCATTATGATTTTCGTGCTGTTTAATTGTATTGTTGGATTTGTGGTACCGTGGCAATATAGTATAATATTATAGTATTGGTAGTCTCTTAACTTTATTCAGAACTATACTCACGCCATCTGATCAGTTCTAAAGTATTCCCGTCCCACTTCTAAACCGACTACGACCTCGCTCAATATCTGTTCATTACTCTATTTACACAGACTCTAAATATTGCTTGTACAACTTCTCTTGTTGTTGATATTGTTTGACCAATTTCTTCTTCATACTTTTTGTAATCTCTTCTCCCTTCACGTCTTTGACAGGAATTCCCATCTCATCCCATTCAGAGTATAAGCTAGTATCTTGAAATAAATCTTTTGGATTTACCTTCATTTTAGCTAATCTTTCCTCTTCTTTCTTAGCATTAATTAATGCTTGTTGTTGTTTCTTGAGTTCCTTTTCTTTTTGCTGTTGTTCTTTCAACAATTGTTGTTGTTTTAAATCAGCTAATTCTTGAGGATTCAAAAATTTAATTAATGCTGAACCATTAGGTCTATCATCAAGAGAGATACCCAATTCAAGTAATTCACTTCTTAATTTATCTGATTCAGATAAAAATTGATTAATTTCTGACTTATTAATTGCCAAAGTTCTAATAGAATCACGGAATTGTGATAATGTCTTAATATATGGCATTAATAAATCTTCTTTATTTAATGATCCAGTCTCCCCTTCGGCAGCATCAGACCAACCAAGTTTATCAGATCTAGTTTCAAATCCCAAAATATCCAAAATCTTAACGATCCATTTAGTGGTAGATAAGAGAACTTCAATTCTGATTTCATTACTACCAGTGGCACATTGTTGGATATAATTATTAGATTTTGACACCAAATCTTGGATAATCTTCAATACTTGAGGAGTTGATAAATTATCACAAAATGCTTCGTGAGTTGCAATTTGAGCGGCAGTTAAATCATCAAGAAGTGCTTTATCAGTTGAGACCAATTTTTTAACTGGGTAGCGAGATTCAGTTATCTCATGCTTGTAATCTTGATTTAAAGCTCGTACAACTGTAAAAAACTTCGATAAAGTAGATTCAAATGATTTGACTTCCTTCAATAAACTATCTTTGAAATCCAATGGTCTTTCCCATGAACTTAAAGCAAATACAAGTCTTAATTGTCTACTAGTATAATCTTTTAATGCTTGTTCAATGGTGATGAAGTTCTTTAATGATTTACTCATTTTTTGGCCTTGGATATGTAAATGACCACTGTGCATAAAGTAATTAATCCATTGTTCATTATTAAAACAAGCTTCAGATTGAGCCAATTCATTATCGTGATGAGGGAAACATAAATCTACACCTCCAGAATGGATATCGATATTTGATCCCAAAATATCAGAAGCCATAACTGAACATTCAATATGCCATCCAGGTCTTCCCTCACCCCATTTAGATGGCCATGATGGCTCACCAGGTTTTGAAGCTTTCCACAAGGCGAAATCTGCTGAACTTTTCTTACTGTCTTGACCGGTGGTTAAGGATCCTTCCCCGTCGTTAATTAAAGATAAATCTCCCTTGTTCCATGGTTGAAGCTTGGCATAAACATGATTAGGATCATTATCAAACTTTACGGTATCAAAGTACACAGATCCGTCACTGGTAGCGTAAGCATACCCGTTAGAGATAATAGTATCTACAAACTCGATGATTTCTGGAATATACTCCGAGACCCTGGTAGTAACATCTGGTTGTAATACGTTCAATCTGGCCATATCTTCATTGAATTTGTTTTCCCAGAAAGAAGGGAGTTTTTTAAAGATCAATGGATCATTAACGGTTGACCCATATTGACTATCTAAATAAGGCATAACCACCTCTTTAACTCCAGCTAAAAACTGGGACAAGTCAGCTTTACCAAAAATCACTTGATGTGCCGAAACAGCTGCTTTAACGTACATGGGGAATTTGGGCTTTTCAGTTGCAAAATCTTGTACATTGATTGATGTTGACCATTCCTTAAAAGACTTAATATCACCAGTGAATTCCGGGAGATTTTTAGTCAAGTAAGCGGCCAAAGCAGTTTCAGAATCCTTCAAAACTTCAGGAGTTAAATTTTCATGGGCCTTGATGTACTTTTCCTCAAAGAGATAGTTTTGACGAGCAGCTATAATGATTTTATCATCAATGTCGGTGACATTTTGAACGAATTTGACGTTATAACCAAAGTAATCTTGTAAGATTCTTCTGTTTATATCAGTTGACACATAATTTCTAGCATGTCCCATATGAGAATAATCGTAAACGGTAGGACCACAACAATACCAGGTTATTTGATGGGGGAAATTTGGGATAAATTCATCTTTATTACGAGTTAAAGAATTATAAAGTTTAAGGGTTGGTTGAGACGTTTGAATTGGTTTAAACCATTTGGGTTGAGTTGTTTTAGACATTTTGACCAGATGTCTTAGCATGGAGAATTTCGCGAGGTGCAATGCTGAAGCGATGGGAGACAACTGAATAGTAGATAGGGCTAAGGGATACAATAGTATATGGAAAGATGATATATGAATGTGATAGAGTGGGGCATCAGGGAGCAGAGAGATTTCAAAGAGTTAAGGAATATGAATGGTTTTTACGATAGTTATTATGACTTTGCCTGAGAACGGCTGGTGCGAATTGTGGCATCTTGGCCAATGTGGCACCGTTACGCAGCTGGCTAGGGCCAAGCTATTGTGATTAATTGACAATTATGTTAAGCTGTTAGTATCAGACAAAAGATTGGTCGCATACTATGAACCCCCTTAATGAAGCTAGGCATGCTTCAGGTAATTCATTCTAGAACGCAAATTATAAGTCATCATATTACATACTAGTATGAATAAAGAAAACATAAATTTTTCACTGCGAGGTAAAGACCCCAGGGCTGAAACCCTAGCATCCTCATCGCACTCGGGTGACTGCGTCACACCAGTCATGACCCGCCACGACTCGATTTTTTCATCTGGTCGCACTTGTATAGAAATTTTTTATTTCAAAGGTTGTATTAACTAACCAAGTAAATTATATTAAAATGTCTACCTACTCAACTGTTAAAGCTGCCAACTGGAGATTTGTTGAATTGGGACGTGTTGTCTTAGTCAACAACAAAGACTTGGCCACCATTGTTGAAATCATCGATCAATCAAGAGTTTTAATTGACGGACCAAAATTCCAAAGACAAGCTATTTCTTTAGCTAAAGTTGTCTTAACTCCAATCATCTTAGCTAACTTACCAAGAGGTGCTAGATCTAACACTGTTGCTAAGAAATGGGCTGCTGCTGACATCGATGCTAAATGGGCTGCTTCTGCTTGGGCCAAGAAGTTAGCTGCTAAACAAAAGAGAGCTGAATTATCTGATTTTGAAAGATTCCAAGTTTTGGTTTTAAAGAAGCAAAAAAGATATGCTGTTAAAAAAGCTATCGCTAAAGCTTAAATAAAAAGATCAAAGAAAAATTTATAGTTTAAAAATGTATTTCTAGTTTTGAGACATCATAATTAGGGTCTTTTTTTTATAATGCTTACGTTCATAATTATGTATAAAAAAATCACCTCCAATAGATAAATAATATCACCGTAAATGCTGTAGTTAAAATAATCTTGAATTATATAGTAAAAAGAGACTTGGAGCTCTTCGGATGAGTTCTACTTGCTCAAAGAGAGTACCTGAAGACAGACTCTACTTGAGTTCATAATCAGTGATAGTTAAACTGTACGATAGTGCTCATATCCGAGTTCTACTGGAATCTTTAAAACATTTATTAACAAGATCTCTATTCTATTTACATTATTTCTTTGCTTGTAATTGCTTTTGATGTTCTGCAATTAACTCCCTTTGTAATTGTGGAGCACATTCAGAGTATTTCAAAAATTCTAATGAAAACTCTCCCTTACCTTGGGTACATGCTCTTAATGAAGTTGAAAATCCAAACATAGAATTCAATGAACATTCAGCTGTAACTGTAAATTCATCTTGTCCATTAACGGTTTCAACAATCATACCACCTAATTTATTAACTAATCCAACAACCGGTCCTTGGTATTCATTTGGTGCATTAACTTCAACCGTCATAATTGGTTCCAAAATTACCGGTTTAGCATTTAAAAATGCTTGTTTAAAAGCTCCATGAGTAGCAGTTCTAAATGATAATTCAGAAGAATCAACCATATGGGTTTGACCATCATTAATATGCATATGAACCCCCAAAACTCTATGTCCAATTAATGGACCTTTTTCTAATGAATCTTCAAATCCTTTTTGACAGGCAAATAAGAACTTTTCAGGAATCTTACCACCAACGATATGTTGAGAGAATTTATTATCACCATCCAATGGTTTCATTTCTCCCATAACTCTACCATATTGACCAGCACCACCACTTTGTTTTTTATGGGTATAATCAAAAGTGGTTGGCATGGTGATGGCTTCTCTATAAGAAACTTGTGGTTTACCAGTAATACATTCGACTCCATATTCACGTTTCATTCTTTCAACGTAAATTTCTAAATGTAATTCTCCCATACCGGAAATAATGGTTTGTTTAGATTCATTATCAAATCTAACTCTGAAAGTTGGATCTTCCTTTTGAAATCTGTTCATAGCTTTAGAGAAAGCTCCATTATCCTTTGATTTTGGATGAATTGATAATGAAATAACCGCTTCAGGGACAAACATACTACTCATGGCAATTTTCTGTTCAGAATTAGCTCCAACAAAAGTATCACCAGAAGCACAGTCAATACCGAAAGTTGCACAGATTTCACCAGCGCCAACTTCTTCAACATCTTCCATATCGTTAGAGTGCATTCTCACTAATCTTGATACCTTGACCTTTTTACCTGATTTAAGATGGTTGATGTAGTTACCCTTCTTTAATTTACCTTGGTAAACTCTAATATAAGTTAATTGACCGTATTTTCCTTCTTCCAATTTAAAGGCTAAACCAACAAATGGTTGAGTACTAGAAGGAACCAAATTAACTGGTTTTTCTCCTTCGACAGTTTGTTCTAAACCGGTGTTTAAAATCTCATTTGGCTCTGGTAAATAATCAACCACAGAATCTAAAACAGGTTGAATACCTTTGTTAGCTAAAGCAGAACCCATTAAAACTGGAGTGAATTTTCTACCGATAGTAGCTCTTCTAATGGCTGCTTTAATTTGTTCAACGGTTGGCTCTTCACCTTCCAAATAGATATCAGCCATCTCATCATCAACATCAGCCAAAGTTTCGATCAACAAGGCCCTTTTTTCTTCAACTAAATCGACCAAATCTGCAGGGATATTGGTATCGACTCTGAGTTCTTCACCTTGAGATCCTTCATTATAGAGAGCAACTCTGTCAATGATATTAACTACACCTTTCAATTCAGCTTCAGCTCCAATTGGAACTTGAATGGCAGCAGCAGGAGTTTTCAACTTTAAGTTAATTTGTTCGATAGCTCTAAATGGATCAGCACCCATTCTATCCATTTTATTAATAAAAGTAATTCTAGGAACATTATATCTACGCATTTGACGGTCAACCGTCACGGTCTGGGATTGAACTCCCGACACAGCACACACCACAAGGACTGCTCCATCTAAAACTCTCAAAGCTCTTTCAACTTCAATGGTGAAATCAATATGACCTGGAGTATCGATTAAATTGAAATGATAATCTTTACCGTCTTTATCCCAAGAACAGTATGTGGCAGCCGATTGAATGGTGATACCTTTTTCTCTTTCCAAATCCATGTGGTCCATTTTAGCCCCAACAGAATCACGACCTCTAACTTCGTGAATAGCTTTGATTCTACCGGTATAAAACAACACTCTTTCGGTGAAGGTGGTTTTCCCCGAGTCAATGTGGGCAGAAATCCCGATGTTTCTTAATCTACTGGAATTTGCAAGATCTTGATCGGTTAATTTTTTTTTAATCTCATCAATGATAACCTTTTCTTCTTCGTAAGTTTGAGGTTGAGTAGTTATTTCATTGAATGATGGGATTGAAGAAGTGAAATTTCTAAAGCTGACTCCTCTGGCGTTTCTGTGATAAGAAACGGGAGTTATGAAAGTTCTGGACGCTTTTAATACGTTACGAACCAACATTGTCAAGTGAAAAATTCTGACTGAAAATTTTATTTTCGAGTGAGACACTGAGACTGAGAGTGAGACACACAAGAGACACTAGCATGGAGACGAAATAACCAAGTATAAGTATGTCTAATTCGTTATGATGATATCTATCTAAGGATGTAGATCTCTCATAGATACTTATTGTATATATCTAAAGTGTATATCTATTTGTTAGCATAAATTCTATAAATCTATCTCTAATCCTTTGGTGCAACTCCAATCTTATTAACATTTCTAAACATCAAAACCCCCTTGGCATCCTCCTTATCATCATCAACAAACTGACAAGCTCTCAAACATTTCCAAAGTGAAACCCACATAGATTCCCCATCGTATCTGTAATGCTCACCCATAACTTCTTTAATGGCTTTTGTAGCTTCTCTAGCATTGTAGAATGGAATTCTGGATACGTAGTGATGTAAAACATGAGTTTCAATAATATCATGGAAAATGTGTTGTCCAATAAATCCGAAATTACGATCAATGGTAGCGGCAGCTCCACGAGCAAATGTCCATTCACTATCACGGTAATGAGGCATGGTAGGATCAGTGTGTTGTAAGAAAGTGACAAACACTAACCAATGGTTAACCCAACACCAAGGCAAGAACCAGTTGATGAACATATTGAAGAATCCGTATGATTTGTACCATTGGTAAACTCCCAAAATCGTAGAGATAATTCCAATATCTGATAAAACAATAAACCAGAATTGATTTGGTTCAAAAATTGGAGATCTTGGAGCATAATGAGACTTGGCAATCTTAGAGTAACCAGGGATAGTTTGACCGGTAGCATTGGTGGCTAAATAAAGTTGAAGACCTCCCAATTGTTGAAAGATCAAAATGGCCAAGGTGTAAATTGGAGATTCTTCCATAATCTCCGAGATTTTAGAAGCATTATGCTTCTCTTTGAATTCTTCCTTGGTGTATGGAATAAACACCATATCTCTGGTTAAATGACCGGTAGCTTTGTGGTGTTTGGAGTGACTAAATTTCCATGAGAAATATGGCACAATCAAGTAACTGTGTAACACCCAACCGATGAAATCGTTGACGTTTTGATAATCAGAAAAAGCCCCATGACCACACTCATGAGCCAAGATCCACAATCCAAATCCAAATAATCCAATAAGGTAAGATTGTAAAAACCACAATGCACCTCTAACGAAACTGGAGGTCTTTTCGAAATTTTCAAATTCTACCTGGGGGATTATCAGGTGACCAACATACCCAATTAAACACATCATGGTGATGTCACGTGCAACGTATCCTAAAGATCTAATTAATGATCTTTCATAACAGTGTTTTGGGATAACAGATAAAATATCTTTGATGGTGTAATCTGGAACTTTAAATTCTTTACCATAAGTATCGATAGTGGTTAAATTTTTTGACCCGGTTTTAACGCCAAAAGTCTTAGCTTCAGTTTGGGTGATTTGCACGGTTGACATGATATATAAATCTCTTGTTAATTATACAAGAGGCTAATGTATACGTGGGATGCCTCGAAAATTTTCATTATCGCGATGGGGCTCAACGCCCAGGTGCGAATTGGTCTGGGGCCTAATTTGGAATAATCCGTTTTGAACCTGGGCTGATTGGATGTTCCCCGAGGGGTGAGATCTGGGAGACGCGCACCGTCACGTGAACCGCCTTGGAAGTGCATTTTAGCAGATCTTGGTGTCTGGGCCCAATTGTATGTACCAACAATCAAGTTCAAAGTGCGGCTGCTGCTGCTGCTGCTGCTTCTATTGTGGTAGTGCGTGGACCGGGCTTACTATATGGGCAATGGCTAACCTGTCACCTATATGAACGGCTAGTGTAGAAGTATAATTAAATAGCTCTATTTTCAGCTTTTGGATCATAAGGCAATGCTGTTTGATAAGAAAAGACGAGTAAACTGTTTATTTCTTTGCTCCAAAAACTAGCTTTTCTAACAATAATTCTACTATCAATGTCTGGTATCACACCTATATTTAACAACTCCATTATGACCTGAAATAAACTATGCTATATACAAGGCAAAATGAATCAAGGCTTTATTTTTTTGCCCTTATTTCAGCTTGGTTGTGAATAACTGCGTTAACAAAATATTCAACTGTGGAGACTATTCCCAAAACAGTAAGTGGAAGACTCGAAACCTTAATTGTCACACGAATCTAGGAAGCTTATTTTATAATTCAAGCTACTTACTCCCCAAATTTGTTTACCCATTACGGTAAGAAACCTTATCACTAAGATACATTTTGCTACTCTTTGATAGAATGCGATGGATGGGAACTTTTTAAGTAGTGTTTTCTATAGATTGTTCATTCCGGTGTATACCCATACCATAATAATAGGAATATTTTATAATCAAGACAGGAATTATTACTTTCAACTGTAGAATATGCTATATGCAATGCAAAATTTGAAGTTATAAATAATTACCCTTTTAGGTAAAGTAAGTGCGTAATCACTTAGCCTAAAAGGGTAATTTTTCATTTGCGAAATCATAATACTGTCTCACTACAGTAATTTGGAGGTCCTTCAGACTTTCCTAGATTGGTTAACAAACAATAAAATAATTGAAAGATGTGAATTTGTTAAATCATATAAATACGGCCCTAAAGTCCTACCTATCTTTCTTTTTAAATTTATCTTTAATCAATAATCATGAAGTTAACCCAAACCACTTTGCTCACCATCTTAGCAACTTCTGCCCTCGTTTCTGCTGCCCCAACTACCACTAACGAAGAATTCACAAATACTGTCGTTAAAAGGGCCGATGTCAATGAAGTTTTAGACTACTTATCTGAATTGAAGAATCTTAAAGTCAAAAGAGATGCCGGTATTGATGATGAAACTGCATTAGTAGAATTAGACAAAAGAGCTGACACAGTTTTAGGTAATTTAATTTCTGCTTTATCTAACTCTGGTCTTATTGGTGATGTCTTTAACACTTTAACCACTGATCAAGCCATTAGAGAACCTTTAATCAATATTGTTAGAACTGCTGTTAGAGAAGCTGTCGTTCAAGGTCCTGCTTTACTTAGAGCTATTTGGCAATCGGGTTTACTCCAAGATGTTTTCAGAAAGATCTTGGATGATGGTGAATTAAGAAGTGCATTATTAGGTGCTGGAAGAGCATTATTCTCAACTGCATTAAATTTAATCCAAAATTTCCTCAGTAGAAGAGCTGGTGCATCTGACCCGGCCCCATCTCCAGCTCCTGCTGCTAAGAGAGACGTTTCTATTATGGCCGATAAACGTGACGCCGTTGTTAACGGTGATGTATTGGCTGAAAGAGATGTCATTGATATCGTCTCTTTTATTGTAAATCAAATCAGAGAATCAGGTTTGGTTTCAAGATTAGTTGAAAGAGTCATGGCAGACCCTCAAGCCTCCATTAACTTTTTGACCTCAGCTTTGAGACAAGGTCTTGTTGTAGCTGAAGATATCTTCGGTTGGGCTAGAGATAACGGTCTTTTGGCTGATGCTGTTAACTGGATTGCCAACAGTGATAATCAAATCATAAGTGCTTTGGGTGGTTTCTTAGCTGGTGCCATTGATGACGGTAGTGTTTCAAGTGAAGAATTCGACAATGCAGGTTCTTCCGCTACTGCTCCAGCAACCACTGCTGCTCCAACTTCTGCTGGTACAAGCTCTGGTTCTGGTTCTGGTTCTGGTTCTGGTTCTGGTTCTGGTTCTGGTTCTGGTTCTGGTTCTGGTTCTGGTTCTGGTTCTGGTGATGGAGATCTTGGATTCCTTTCCAAATATGCTCAAGAAGGGGCAACAACTTTATACAGAGTTAAGAGAATGGCTTACTAAACATACCCACATTCTTAATAATACCAAGTTACAAATGTGACTAAATCGTTAAAAGTTAATATTCGTCAAATCTTTGTTACTTCAGTTCTCATGACCTTTTATATATTTAATGTACAGGAAATTAATAACTATGTCTTTTCTTCCCATTATGAATCCAAGAAATCTCATGTCTACTGGCTGCTTTTCTTGATACAATGTATTAGAAATATAGCTAACAGCCTAAACTGTTATTGGGCGCTCTGATGCTTCAAGCATATGGATATAAAGTTCTTAGCATAACTTGAGAGAATATTTTAGCGGTATTATTTGAGAATATATGAGGTATACAAGTATTATAAAGAAAGATACTTATGTGAATACTTACTTTCCATGAGCTCCCAAAGACTCGATTCTGCTTTGACTACCTCTGATATCATGGATATTCCGTGATTAATTTCTAGATAATTGAGTCGAGGTTTGAGAAGCAGGGCCGTGTCTGGGATATCAATCTCAAGGAGACATAACCTTGTTTCATCTATAGTTTCTTCGATAAATTCCAAGGTTTTGACGATATCAATTTTATTCTCAAGCAGGATCATTCTAAGTCTATCAAGACAATCCTGTTGATCAAAAATTCTGTCTACCAGCCAAGCTTTAAAAGAGATTCTGTGCAAGCTATTATCAGGAGGTTTGTAATCAGAGAGAAGATCAATTGACTTTTCCAATTCCTTCATGTTATCAATATTATGTTCCAAGTTCGGCTTATCATTGGAATCCGGTTTATTTTTTGATGATTCTCTTATCTGTTCCACCAATTTACTGAGATGACGGTCACCCAATCCTCTAGTTCTTACATTTAATCGATTCATATGATCATTCATAAGCTTTTCCAAATTTTCATATCCTACGAGATACTCCAGAGGAGGCTTTGGATAATCAACCAAACCTTTACTAAAATTTAACTCATCCTCTTGGGCTTTCAGTATTAATTTTTCCTTGGCCCGTGACAGAAGCTCGTCAATTTCTAAAATGTATTCATCTCTTTGATACAAATATATTGACTCACAAAGCTGTGAAAGAAGATTAAAATTGATATTCTTAAAGAGATCAAATTTAAATCTTTTGAAAAAACTGAAGAAACTACTTTTGTTTTGAGGCAAATTAGTATCGCTTGAATTGTTGTTAGATTCTTTAATCTCTTGTGACATTGTGGATGATATATTACTTTGCCGCGGACTATTTGCAGCCATATATATTATGGCGTGTCCTTACCGGGAGATTATACCTTCGGGGTATGGAGTACATTATGGTTGAGGGTCTTTTTGGTTTTTTCTGTCATATGACTTTGATTTAGGTCATTTGGGTGTTAAGAGCACTAGTTATTACAAATTCTAAAGTCTGAGTGTAAGAGAAACGATAAGAATTGAGTGAAATTATATGAGTCTTGGAGATGAAATTGAACAACTAAATATGAGATGATAACCATAAATTAGACATGTTTTGTAAATAGTGATTAGAAATGTTTTATTATTGACTTACTAGCATAACAATACCAACCTGAATAATGAGTTGTCCACTAATAGTGTCTACCCGTACCATTAGTATTATTTTTCTTTTCATGGAAAGTTGCAAAATGGCGATTTCGGCGAAATTGTACTGATTTGTGCAGAAAAGTCAATGAAGATTGAACAAGCTGACCTAAAAAATTGGAAAACCAGTTGAAGAGAAGATAGAGTCAAACTTGAAGTATCTGAGGAAGATCAGAAGTTGAGAATTTAGATTCAATTCAAAATCAGCTGTTAAATATGGTAAACTGTAACAGTTCTCTAGTGAACTTTAATCGTCTTATGTCAATTACAATTAATTACTAATTCCTACATAATTGCACTTCGCAGCCATTTTACCGAAGGGAGAATTGCTAAAATTTAGTAATGCTATACTGCACACTATAAAAACCCTCAGTTAAGACCTTACTGATAAAAATTGAAAATGGCCCCAAAAATTGGAATCCTTTATTATTCTCTCTATAATCATGTATACAAAAACGCATTAGAAATTCAAAAAGGTGTTCAATCAGCTGGAGGAACTGCAAGTTTACTTCAAATTCCAGAGACTTTACCTGCAAATGTCTTAGAGTTAATGAAGGCACCTGAAAAACCTGATGTTCCAGTTGCGACTAAAGATGATTTGTTAAAATATGACGCTTTTCTTTTCGGTATTCCTACCAGATATGGGAATTTTCCTGCTCAATGGAAGAATTTCTGGGACCAAACAGGTGCTTTTTGGGCTCAAGGAAGTTTAGAAGGAAAACCTTTTGGAGTTTTTGTCTCAACTGGTACTCCAGGTGGGGGACAAGAAGCAACTGTAATTAGTTCATTGTCTTCATTTGTTCATCATGGGATGATTTATGTTCCTTTGGGATATGGAGAAGCATTCCCATTATTAACTAATTTGAACGAAGTTCACGGTGGATCTCCTTGGGGCGCTGGTACATTTGCAGGTGGTGATGGGTCCAGACAACCTACTGAATTAGAGAAGGAAATTCATAGAGTTCAAGGTAAAAAATTCTATGAGGCTTTAGTTAAATTAAAGAGTTAGAGTTAATTAATTATTACAATATACAAATTATTTTTTATATTAATAATGGTTAATAATGTCGACCCTGTTGCAGCCATTTCCGGTGCGGCTCCCCCAGAATTTGTAAATTTTACTAATTCAGCAAATGTATATAATGCACTTAGATTTGCACTCGGAAAATTTCATTAAATTTCATTAATTTTTTATCCTCACAATTATGGCACCAAAAATTGCAATTATTTACTACTCAACCTGGTCTCACATTGCTGGAAATGCTTTGGAAATCTTAAAAGGAATTGAAGAAGCTGGTGGAAAAGCTGATTTATTTCAAGTTAAAGAAACTTTACCGGATGAAGTATTGAAAAAAATGTACGCAGCCCCAAAATCTGATGTTCCTGAAGCAACCATTGATACTTTAACTGAATATGATGCTTTCTTATTTGGTATTCCAACCAGATATGGTAATTTCCCAGCTCAATGGAAGACTTTTTGGGATCAAACTGGTGGATTATGGGCTTCTGGTGCTTTACAAGGAAAACCATTTGGAGTTTTCGTTTCTACTGGTACTCCAGGTGGAGGACAAGAAGCCACCGTTATGAATGTTTTATCATCATTTGTTCATCATGGAATGATTTACGTTCCATTGGGTTATGGTGAAGCATTCCCATTATTGACCAATTTGGACGAGGTTCATGGAAGTTCTCCATGGGGAGCTGGGTCATTTGCTGCCGGTGATGGATCTAGAAAAACCAGTGAATTAGAAAAGAAAATTCATAGAGTTCAAGGTAAGTATTTTTACGGTGTTGCTACTAAATTTGCATAGATTATATAAATATACTATGGAGCTATTCTAACTAATTCCCAATCACTTTTTTCGTCTTGTCTTCTAAATGTTAATCTATCGTGTAATCTACTGGTCCTTCCCTGCCAAAATTCCACCTCTAATGGTATGATTTTAATACCACCCCAGAATTCAGGGCATTCAATATGTTCATCTCCAAATTTTTCAGTGTTATGTTGGACTTTTTCTTCCAAAAATTCACGATTTGGAATAACTTGACTTTGTGGTGATGACCACGCTCCGATTTGAGATCCTCTAGGTCTGGTTTGAAAATATTTATCGGCTTGTTCATGACTAACTTTTCTCATAATTCCTTCAACTCTCACTTGTCTTTGACTTGCTTTCCAAAAAAATGATAAAGAAGCATATTTATTGGTTTCAAAATCTTGCAGCTTCTTTGAAGTATCCCAATTGGAATAAATTACAAATCCTTCGTGATCTAATTCTTTTAATAAAACAACTCGAGACGATACTCTACCTGAAGGTAATCTAGCGGTTGAAAAATTCGTGGCTTCTGGTAAATCTTCATTTTTTTGGGCTTCGTCAAACCATTTATGAAATTGTTCAAAAGGATCAGGGTTTATAGATTCTTCAGTTAATTCAAATTTATCATATTGGTACGTTTTAGGTGCATATATTATTTTATCTTGTGACATTATTACAGTAGTATCGCAGTGAAAAATAGCGCTTTTATATACGTTTTTTCTGCTTCAATTTTCCGTCTCGTTTTCTACTTTTTCGCAGCTAACTGTTATCACCTGACTAGTCAAATGAGAAATTGAATGAAAATGACTCAGAAGTATCTTCGTTGAGTGACCATTGTTTTCTTTTAGGCTTAGGTTTGATTTCTTCAATTATTTTCTCTATAAGTTCTTTGTGACCGTTCTCTATCATAAGTTGCTTGAATATTTCGAAAATTGGCACCTCTGGTAAATTTTCAATCTCCCCACAGTCTTCGTATAAATCGATGTTCAGCTGATTTAGTTGAATTAAAAAATCTTTAATTTGTGGATTTGGATCCTTTAATTTGGTTATAAGTCTTTTGATATCATTCAATTTAAACCCACTTATTTGTTTGGGTCTATTTTTAAAGAAATTCATTACATTACCAAGATCTTTCTCGGGGACAAAATTCTCAGTTATGGCGATAGAATCCTCCAAATTTATGACTAAATGCCACCAATTAGATGGAACGTACATGCATTCATTGGGGAATGTGATTCCTATCAAAGTGTCAGGGATTTTTAGCACATCATGATAAAATCCTGATAAGACCCACTCTCCTATACCTACCGGGCTAGTTATTTCACTTTGATCTTCACTCACAGTTACCCCTGGAGGAGTTATATGTGGAGGGAGCATCACCCAGAGTTTCATTCCTGTTACACAGGCATTCCAAGCACTGGTGTTGTTTGGATCTTTGTGGAACGTCGAACCACTTCTCTTACTTCCAGCGATCAACCAGGAGTGATCAGGTCTTGACTCACCTAAAAGTTTGAAATAATCCTGTTTAAAGATTTCAGGTACCATATGTTTATACTGGGTCCTCAACTGATCCATAGCTGTACTTCTACAGTCAAATAAGTAGAGTGGATTCTCATCGGTGTTTGACTGCAAATAATTTATAAATGTAGATAATGGCCATCTTACACTCTCTTGTTGGAATTCAATGGCTCCATATTTATCATTAAGATGTTCTAATGTCCAATCTGGCCATTCATATCCGGTTAAAATGAAGGGAGTCTTAATGTCGTCAAATTCTTGTTGGCTCATCTGGGGAAATCTGGGGATTCTGCCCTCACTGTTCACCCGGTTATTCTTCATATGTAATTCATCTTGGACTAAATTGTTAAACAACTTCTTATAGTCAATATTCGCCACTTGGAATGGTCTGTAAACAACATCAGAATTAAGCTCAACTTGTAGTATAATATCTTGCTTCCATCCTAGCACCGATTTTTTCCAACTGCCGTTCCATTTCAATACCTCCGTCCCTGAATTCTTATTATACCATTTCTTCCAAAGCTCTTCATCATTCAAGAAGGTGAATAAGTATTTAGATGTTGCTAAAAGACTCTTAAGTGAATCTAAATCATCAATAAATCCTAGTAGCTCCATCAATGCGTCATCTGATAAAACCGAGAGATGACCTAGACTGGATTTCCGTAAATTATAGTGGTATTTTGGGTCTGATAAGAAAGCATTTCCTTGGGGTTTAACACCAAATGGGTGTCTTAGAGTGACAGAACTTGTATTTATTCTTCTAGGATCTTTATTTCTTTTCACAGGTAAAGTCATAATAATTTTTCAAAAAAAAAAATTACCGTTTTGAGCATCTCAGACCAAGAGCACAAGGAACCATCAGCACCATCATCCCAGTGAATGAGCGCACAGGAAGCCTAATAGTAGATCACAGAGGAAGTCTTATAGATCAGTTAGTTATTAAGAATATCTATTACTATATACATTTTACTTTTTAACACTTTTATGCTTGACTTGTTTTGCATTAAACATTAACAGTTCTTCTCTTTGAGGTATCCAATCCCTCTTTGCCAATTTCCTTTCATAATCAGTTGGTCTCTTTCCAGGATATATAATCTTTTGATCGATTTCATCAATTTGTGGTTCAATAGTCTCGGATTTTGGTTTCAAGGATTTTAAAAATTGCTTGATCTCCATGAAACAGTTCATGCACATGAAATGGGATCTTTTAACAGCTCCACAAGCAGGACATCTTACCAAGTTTTCTAAAGGTTTAATTTTCTTGTCTCCTGAAGCATAAAGTTTTTGTCTGGTTCTTCTATATGATGGTTTTTTCTTTGGAACAGCTCTTAATATCCATTCACCAATCGATTCTGGCAATGTGATGGAGAAACTTGAAGATGGAGATAAACGAGGGAAAAGGAATCCAAATCCGGAAGCATTTATTCCAAGGACTCCAGTACGGATACTTCCCATACTTAACAAGTTATGAAATGGGCTTCTCGTTATCGAAGCTGCAACACTGGACATTGTAGTCTATAATAGTATTGAGTGAGTCTGAAAAATTCTCACGCACTAGAGTCGTGCTCACTACAGCCCTCAGATTTTCACCTCCTAAGTTCTTTTCAGCGCTCATTCGCACTACGCGTTGATAGACACAAACATGTCAGAGGAGATTTTACAACCACAAAAGTATGTGGGTTTCGATACTATAACCACTCAAATTGAAAACAGATTGTTGAAAAGAGGTTTCCAATTCAATGTTATGTTGGTGGGAAGAAGTGGATTAGGTAAATCCACCTTAGTTAACAGTTTGTTCTCGTCAAATTTGACCACCTCAAACGGGAGAATCAGCTTCGAAGATCCAATTGAAAAAACCACTGATATCAAAGTTACTAGTCATAGTTTGGTCGAAAATAACGTTAAATTAAATGTTAATGTTATTGATACTCCAGGTTTTGGTGATCAAATCAATAATGAAAAATGCTGGGAGCCATTGGTCAAATATATTAAAGAACAACATTCTCAATATTTAAGAAAAGAATTGACCGCTCAAAGAGAAAGATTTATTGCTGATACCAGAGTTCATTGTGTCTTATACTTCATTCCTCCAAGTCATAAGAAATTAAAACCTTTAGATGTTCAAGCCATTAAGAAATTACTGGAAATTTCAAATGTTATACCAATTATCGCCAAATCTGATTCTTTGACCTTGGATGAAAGATCTGTCTTGAAGAAATCTTTACAACAAGAATTTACTAAATACAATTTTAATTTATACCCTTACGATAGTGATGATTTATTTGAAGAAGAAAGACAGTTAAATGAAGATATTAAATCCTTGATTCCTTTTGCTATTGTTGGTTCTAACAAAGAAATAATCATTAATGGTGAATCTTTCAAAGGTAGAAAAACGAAATGGGGGGTTATCAATATTGAAGATGTTAGTCAATGTGAGTTTGTGTTTTTGAGGGATTTCCTTACTAGAACTCACTTACAAGATTTAATTGAATCTACTGGATTAATTCATTATGAAAATTTCAGATCTAAGCAATTGATTGCTTTGAAAGAAAATGCTAATAGTAATCGTCAATCAAATATTAATCCAATTGAAAGTAAAAATGGTACCGTTAAGGCTTAGTTAGAAATATATTGTGTAAAGAACATTTCACGTACTCTTATCTCTTTGAACAAACCGAGGAAGGCGATAAAGTGGGCAATGTTCCGCCTGATTTGCAAAAAGAAAGATTCCCTTCTATTGTTCAAGAACTTAAAAATTTGAGTTGTATGCAAAAAAAATAAATGCCGGTCCCAGGAATCGAACCTGGGTCACTTCGGCCACAACGAAGCGTACTAACCACTATACTAGACCGGCTATTTGTGTGAGAAATATTGCTCCGGGTAACTAGGTAGTTATATGTGCACCCAGACACCCATACTATAAGACCCATTTGTGACCCTAACACCAACAGTTAGAAAATCAAACTTTTACGTTTTGCAGCAAATAACCTTGTTTCGTATCAGAAATTTAACTTAATTCTAGGGCGGTTTGCTATTCTCGTATTGCACATGTGCTTCTTATCCCTGGTTAAATTATTTATGGTGCTTTCTCCCACGATGTGTAGTATTTAGTTGTCCTTTTCACCGTTTTTCTAATTAATTTTGATCAACTGTTACAAAATAATCACCAAAATGAAGCTTTGGTTTTTTACGATTACCTTTTTTCTTGTTACAGTTGTGCAAAGTGCCCCTCATCTTGTCCCGAAACCTACGAAATATCCATGGCCAAATATCACAACCACTAACGTTACTGGTGTACCTTTCTGGTTGCCATTCCCTATTTTCGAGGATTGAATGGAACACAATAATATATGTGTGTAATGTGTTCGTTTGAGTTCAAGTAGTCTTATGGTATATTTCGTGGTGTAGCCTTAGATTGGCCACTTTTTTGTGTATAGAAATACAAATGTTCTTCTGCCTACGTCCTTTCTATTTTATCATACCTGATCCTCTATTTTCTCGAAAAAAGTATCATCGTCGATTTTGAATGAATTGAATTTCCCTGGATTTATCGTTACTGGCTGAATTATGACATGGTTCCGAATTTTGCAATGTCTTCCTATGTTTTATTCAAGCCCTTACAGTTTGCATCATCAATTCTTACGTCGCTCCCAATGTGAGACTTACTTGAAGGGCTGGCTTTCTTCAACGTAGAGTAGTTATCAGCTAGTAATTGAGTCTTCTCTGGTGCCATCAAAAACAACAAGAACATATGTGTAATCTAAGACATCCTACATATGACGGAATATCTAATTTGCCCCACTTGCATGCATCCAGCCTATTGTAACACCATTTCACTTTTTGATCTTTCAATCTCAAAATAAGGTAGATAAACCCACATCGGCGAGTGTATCCTTCATGATTTTCTCTTACACTGTATATGTGCTAGCGTTAAGTTAGGAATAAGTGGTCGAATTGCAACTCTTAGAGGTGCTTTATCGATCGTATTTAGGTGGGATATGCAGACCTGCATATGCCGATCCTCGTAAAAAGAAAGGAATATGCATATAATTACCCGGAAAGTGGTATTTTTTCCAATCCTTACTATAAGCCAAACCTACCGGATAACACTGTTTGATTCTCTTTCTATGTCAACATAAGTCGATCTACTGCCTCAAAAATCGAATTTCTGATGTAAAATAGTACATACCATTTCTCTCGGTTGGCTGCAAAAAAAAAAACTTGAATCTAAAATTCAAGATTCTAAATGTAACCTGATACGTACGGAGATGTACATACCGCATTCGGAAGGACTACACAACCTTAGATTTGCGGGATGTGCTATTTCTTATCTAAAAGTAACACAATTTAATATTTTCCTCCTCTTCACTTATGAAACCAGGAACAACATCAACTATAGAATTAAATAATACTACTGGAGTTTCAGTTTCTTCTGTTCTATCTTACAGTCAAGTACTTCAGAAGAAGATTGAAAATTCAAAAGCAGAAGCCAAAGTCTTATACAATGAAGTGGAAAAAATTAAGAGTCGATTGAGAGATGGAACGTTAATTGAAGAAAGTGCTCATATTAAACCAATTCCTAATCATTCAATAAATCCCAAGCTATATAATACTTTGAAAGGACATCAAGATAAAATTTCTAAGATCCAATGGGATAGTGGTGGAACTGAGGTTATGAGTTCCAGTCAAGATGGCTTCATAATTATTTGGGATTCAGAAACTGGATTCAAAAAAAATGCAATAGAATTGGATAATCAGTGGGTTTTGACTTGTGCAATGTCACCCAAAGGAGATTTTTTTGCTACAGGAGGTTTAGACAATAACTTGACAATTTATGATTCAAAAAGAAGACAAAATTTTAGTCTGTTTGTTTTCAAAAGTCATAGAGCATATATAAGTGATTGTAGATTTTTGAACGATCAACATATTATTAGTAGTAGTGGAGACACCAAGAACATCCTATGGGATTTGAAAAAGGGAGGAAAGATCAGAGATTTCGTTGAGCACACTGGGGATGTGCTTTGTTTGGATGTTTTTGATGGTAACTGTTTTGTATCTGGAAGCTGTGATGGGTACTGTAAAATTTGGGATGTCAGGCAAAAGAATCCGGCTCAAAATCTCTTTATTTCTAATTATGATATTAATTCTTTAAGGGTTCACCCTCTTGGTCAATCTTTCATTACCGGACTGGATAATGGAATTATTAAACTATTTGATTTGAGGAGTGATTGTGAATTATCCAAATATTCAATCGTTGAACAACTCAATGATAATATTCCAAGACCAAATAATGATCTGAGACAATCAATTCTGTCAATTGAATCAATCAACATTATGTCTGTGGATTTCAGCTCTAGTGGCAGGTTAATTTATAGCTGTTACTCAGATTTTGGATGTTTAATATGGGACAGTTTGAAACTGGTTGTTGTTGGATCAATTGGAGGACATTCCAATAAAATAAATCAAGTAAGTGTTAGCCCCAATGGAATTGGGATTTGTACTGCCAGTTGGGACGGTAGTATTAAAGTGTGGGCACCTTAAAGTGATTTTATTATGGGCGTTTTATTCATCTACGTACTACATCAATTTTATTAACTATCACCAGTCTGCTTTTTAACATAATCCCATAAACTTTTCAATAAAGATTCCGGTAAAGTATATAAATCCATAGTGAATTCACCATTATCAACATCATTTTTGATATTCATTTCATTGGTTTTATTATCAGTTACCATTTGTACAATGACGATTAAATCATCTTCATTTAATTTAGTTAATCCATTAGCCAATTTTTCTAAATCAATACTTCCCTTAACCGCATTACTACCACCATTTTTCATCTTCCTCTTATTAGTTGTTGAAGTTAATTCATCATTCTTTCTCTTATTCAGTTCATCATTTGTTGGAACTGGTCCACTTTCTAATAATAATTTATTTAAAATTGATGATTTATTAGTTGGAATAGTAATTACATGATCTGTTGTATACTTTTCCTGCAAGAAATTCAAATCATGATTAAATTTTCTTTCCCCCAATTTACCATTTAACCCAACTAGATGAATAGCAATTGGAATATCAAATTCACCCCATCCTTGTTCTTCAACTTTAAACGGTTGATTTTTGATGGTTCTAATTGGATTTACAAAAGTTGGATGTAAAGTATATGTAACTTTATCTAAGATACTGGCGGGGATTTCTTGACCTTCTTGATTTAACATATTTATAGTGATTGACCACTGTCTAACCGGGAAATTTTCCACCGGTGGTACATCCTTTAAAATGTGTTGATGAGTGGTGATTCTTATAGTTCTTTTAACCAGCTAGATTGTTAGTATTTTAATAATGATTGTCTTGAATTACATACTTCTGACATGTTTGAACAGTAATTTTCAGGGAATTTTCACCGCGCGGTGTAGGCTGGACGATGGGTATGGAAGCGGAAATTGGAGAAAGAGATGGGGAGGATACCATAAGTATTGAGTATGGTATGATAGTATTTGTAGAATGATTGTTATGTTGTTTAATGTTTATAAACTTGAATGGTTGTGTAGGCGTTTGAACGATTGCTGGGACGTAGACCCTAACACCCGTTGTTAAGATATCAGTAGTGTATGGCAGTATTTTGATGACAATGTACATTCCCATAGTACAATTGTTGTATGTGCTGGTGCTGATGCTGGTGCTGGTGCTGGTGCTCACCGTAGTGCTATAATTGGTGTTAGTTTAGGCCACGTAGTAGTTTCAGAAGCCTCTTCAACAAATACTGACACACTGTAGGGCCCATTGGGATATTCAAGCTAAGAGAATCAAGTTGGCCACCTTTATATAGAACATTTAAATACATAAACTACAAAAGCATGAGAAATAAAATTATCATTATCGATGATAAGTTAATCATTCCAATCGAACCCTGATCATTGAGTAAAGTATGATTGTGTTTGAGTAAAGTAAAAGACCTACTCAATTCAAATGACTTAAAGGATCTCTCTGAAATAGTCTCAGATTCAGTGCTTGATGTTGTCTGGCTTGGTTCCAGTTCCAATTGGGACGTTCTTTTTGTCTTCTTTGGGGAGTTCGATTTCTGTGTTTCCTTTGGGGGTACTGATTTAGTTATTGTAGAGCTCCCACCGGCAATTTCTGCCTCAGTTGACGTGGGGGAAGAGACAGTTTGAATAGTGGATGGTTGAGCTCTCAAAGCTGTAGAAATACTGGAACCAGAAAATGTAGAATCACTGAAGGCAGAATGAGTGGTGGTAAAATCACTGTTGCTATAATCACTGATGCTAGAATAACTGTTGCTAGAATAACTGGTGCTAGAATCACTGGTGCTAAAATCACTGGTGGCAGAATCACTGGTGCTAGAATCACTGGAACCAGAAAAACTGATGGTGGGACCATTGGTAGAATCACGGGTGGTGGTCACTGAATAATTATCACCGGTGGTGGTCACTGAATAATTATCCTGGCCCTTTTCGTAGTGTATGGGAAGAAGGAAAGTAGAGGAGGTGGGTATACTAGTCGATTCACCGATTCCATCAATTATGGGGGACCTGGTTATAATGACATTATTAGTACTGGTACCGGCACTTGTCGTACTAGCTATAGTACCAGCTATCGCACGAGTCGTACTAACAGAAGAGATCTTGGCAGTAGTGGCCGTGGTAGTACTAGCAATGGCACTGCCCGTAATATCTACAGGGCCGAAATGTGTCAGGGCTCTAGTATCTACACCTCCTAATCTATCGGTATCGGACACGAATGGGGTAGATAATACTGCGGTTGCTGTCCCAATCTGGATTCCCAAACTGCCTCCTTCAGAAGTGCTCAAATCGGTAGTTGCAGCCATTTGGCTGGTCCGCGATTCTGGACCAGCCACCAAACTGGCTGATAAGGCCGGCGGAGGTAAAGATAAGGAATTAGTTGGTAAGCCGATATTTGAAGATAAGATGTCATAAGATTTAGATATGATATCATACTTGTTGGTCCCCGTCTTAATTGGTAAGTTAAATGTATTGTTTGGTGTGTATGCAGGAATGCTTGTCAAATAAGATGGTGTAACTTGAGGATAAGACATATAAGCAGAAGAATATGAAGGACTGCTTAGATTGTATAGCCCATCACTTTTATTGTGTAGACCCTTTGAATCGCTATTGTTAAATGTATTGTTAAATCTTTTGTCATCGACAATACGATCCTCAATTAAATCCGGTTCATTGTCACTATCATATTCGAATTCTTCATCACTTTCATCATCACAGAAACTCCCAGAATCATCGTCATGATAAGGATTTCCCAATATTAGCTGACCATCCTCAATTGGAAAAATTCTAGACGGTCTTTTCTGTTTTGTAGGTGTTGGTGTAGCAACGGGCAATGTAGTTACATTTAAGGTTTGGGACCTGGAAGTTAAATTAATTTTTGCATTCCCAGTGTGAGACAATGCGGTCGATGATATTGCTTCGGTAGACACGAAGCTTGTCGGTAATGAGTTTGCTGTTGTAGTTAAGTGGGGAAATGAATTTGACGAGAATGCGGTGTTTGTGGTTTTTGCAACCATTAATTCTTTTGGTAAATCATTAACATTCAAATTTGTTGAAGACAGTAATTCATGAGTAACAAAAACAGTTTGAGTTATAAATATGGTTTCACATAAGATAATTTGTAAAAGCCAATTCAGTAATAAGATTTTTTTAGACGTCATAACAATTCCAGTTTGAGATAAAGTATATTGTAAATGCTCGTCAAATATGCATTGCTGCAAAATGCGAACAAAGAAAAAAATAAATCGCCTGTAGTTGCAATACCAAGCGGTGATAAATAGTTTCGTGTAATATTCAATGGCTGCGAACAATAGGGTCTATTGTTCAAAAAAATTTCATGACCATTCCTAATTCAGTACCAATTTTGACGGAAGAATTTCCAAACTTTAATTCGGGAATTTTATTCACCTTATCTGTTAACACTCTTTGTCAATTAGTTTTTAATTAATTTATTATAATATGTATTGGTTGCGTGCCCTCGTAAAAATCTAAAATTCAATATATTGTCCTGCAACTAGATTATCTGAAAAATTAAGGGTTTATAAAAAGACCCTTCCGTCTTGTATAAGTTTTTTTTATCTCTCTTATCTAATTTATGTTCCAATTAAAATCAAAGTCCACTCACGGCATTAGCAATGAAAATATTAGTTCGGGATTAATAATACCTCAATCTAATGGTAAACGTAGTGGCTCAATGTCAAGCATGCTTGAAAAATATTCAAATTTGAATTTATCAGTGGAAAGTATCAACAGTCTTGACTCCCTGGAGAGAAGAGACAGTGCAACAAGTGATATAACTGCTAATGAAAGTAAAGATAATATACTATTGAAAGCTGCAAATTCTTCGTGTCTAAACCCTGAATATAAATTGAAACAAGCCAGTGGTGTTATTACTGCAGTTGAGCAGATTGACCCAGTAGATTCAAATGATGATGCATTGACCTTTTATGAAGCGTTCAATTCCAAACTTAAAAGCTTGGGTGACAAAATTTACTTGTTGAACGTCGACAATTTAATCGAATTGTTGAATTTTCAATTCTCTCAAGCTAACGAACTTGATAATAATTTATTCCCTTATTTGCATGGACTTTCAAACTCAAAGCTGAGAGTTTTCTTTAACAAGAAGTTTGCTAACGTCGACGATGAAAATATCAATTTCGGCAAGTTAAAACATCTAGATGTTCAACATTTTCCAGATACCAAGCAGTTGCATCTTATGATACTTAATACTCAGGAAACTTGTGGGTTCAAATTGAACAATAGTATTCCCATCGAAGAATTCACAGAAGCCTTGAATGAATTTCATAATGATCCAAATGAATTAAACAACCGTAATTTTGGTGGTCAACTTCGTCTTTACAGTAGATTATCCCATTTCATTGTCTATAACAATAAGAACAATCTTAATGTGAACCTTAATAAAGCTTTGGAATTAAAGACAACCAACAATATCTACGTTGTTAATTTCAATAACAGATATTGGGATCTAGTACCTTCCAGGTTCTTAGAGGAGTCGAATTTTGAACAAGTACATCAATTACCAATAAATTCAATTAATAATGAAACTTTCAATTGTCTTCTCCTCAAATGGGAGCAAAATCTACTATGGAAGTACAATTCCATGAAATGGCTCAACAAGAACGTTTGTGTTGGTAACTTGATTGATTACAATTACTTGCAAAGCGTCAAGCATGATTTCAAGTTGATAATAAACTGTAGTGAATATTCAGTTATATCACCTGAGATCCATAGTTATACAGAATTCCCAAGCTCGGGATATTTGCATTTTGAAAGATTGAATTTGGCTGATTTGATAAATTTCTTAAACCTATTGAAAACTATCAAGTCGCTTTACGATTCAAATAAAAAAGTATTCATCTTTTCCTTTGACGGATTTACTGGTTTAAGTCTTTTAACTTTGGCTGTTGGGATGATGATTTCGGGTATGGGTCTTGAACAGATGCTTTTAGATATTTATGCATCTAAAAGCATGAAGTTGTATTTCTTTAAAAGTGATATGATTTGTTTGAAGAAATTTGAAAAATTCATCAATTACGCCAGAGACTGTGAAGGACCTGTGAGGTTCATAAACTATAATGAATTAAAACCTCTCAGAATGATTGAACATGATTGGTTTGATTATAACAAAGACAATAATTTCCCTTGTAATATCTCAAAGAATTTATTTCTTGGTTCATTGAACCATGCTAATTCAAGAACTATTTTAAACTGCATGAGATTCAATAAGATAGTTTCAGTTGGAGAAAAACCCTCGTGGCTTAATCTTCTGAATCAGAGGCCGGTATACCGATTCACCAATGAACTGGGTAAAACAATTAATATTTACGACATAAAAGTTGATGATGAACGTTGCCCTCATTTAACGTCGGTTTTGTACATTGAAAACCTCCGTGATGATGGGAAAGATGAAATCTTACCATTATTACTCAAAACACCAGAGCATATTCAATCTAAATACATTCAGAATCCTAGTTCGTCCATCAAGACACTATACCATTGTAAGATTGGAGTTTCCAGGCTGGCATCATTGGTGATCGCCAGTTTGATGAAGTACCAAAAACTTTCGTTGATCGAAAGTTATATGTTGACTAGAATTAATCGATTCAACATTATCATTCAACCCAATTTAAGAATTTTTTATGATTTATATTTATATGACAATCATTTGAATAATTTAAGAAATTCTCATACAACTCATAGCTGGTACTATTTGTGTAATGAAATTGATAAGTTGAACAAAAATTATATTAGCTAAGACTTTACATGTATATACAGATCATTCCTTTTCGTATAAACTATAATTATAAACATAACCTTTTTCTTCGTATTTTTCATCTAATTTTACCCCAGTAAATTCCTCTAATTTTTGGTGATCTTTTTTAACCCAGTTGGACAAATCCCAGTCAAGATATGTATCTATTTCTACTTGATTTTCTGTAGTCAATTCGGTTAAAATAATCGAGTTAGCACTATTGAAAAATAAATTATACAATTCAGACCCCCCAATCAAGAACACTTTATCAATTGAATCATTTATAAAATTGTCAATAGAGTTTATATCGTCCAAATATATTGTATCTTCTGTATCAACATGCTCTTCACTCTTGTTTCTGGTCAATATGATATTCAATCTATTGGGCAAAGGTCTGAATTTTGGAGGGATCGATTCCCAGGTTTTTCTGCCCATGATGACTGCATTACGTTTATTGGCAGCAGCCTGGCAGGTTATTTTCTTGAAATTTGCCATTTCATTTTTAAGACGCCAAGGGAGCCCTCCTTGATATCCAATACCTAGTTTCGGTTGTAAAGCAGCTACAATCATAGTAATTGGTTTCATGGTGATTTTTCAGTAGACGCACTCAGACGCCAAAAAGATACCAAAAACACGAGCACACAGCAGGCACCCAGACTTCAGCCGCACTAATCAAGTATTCACAACTTATATTACAAACATAACTAAATTACACAGGGTGCTGAAATATTCGATAATAAAACAGTCAAATAGAAGTAAACATACAATAAGAGATCATTTTTTAGATTTGGTAGCTTTCTTTGGAGCGGCCTTTTTTACTTTGGTGGTTTTTGCAGCCTTTGGAGCTGGTTTAACCGGTTTAGTAACTTTCTTTGGGGCAGCTTTGGTCAACTTTTTTGGTTTGGTTTCCTTCTTTACAGTCTTTGACCCATTGGCTTTCTTGACAGCGACTTTGGGGGCAGCTTTGGTTTTAGGAGCAGCTTTGGTCTTAGAAGTCTTGGTGGACTTTGGACCAGCTTTAGTGGCCTTTGAAGTAGCTTTAGACACTTTCTTTTCAGTCTTTACCTTTTCAGCTTTAACTGGCTTCTTAACAGTCTTTTTTGGCTTTTCAACTTTTGAAACGGTCTTTTTAATGGCTGGTTTCTCAGGTTTAGCTACTTTAACTGGACCTGAAGAACCCTTTGGTTGAGTGAAATCTCCAGCTTCAACACCTTTTCTTAAGGCAGCATTGAATAAAGAATCAAAATTGGTTGTATTAGCATCAAAATTAGCTTGAATGTATTTCTTGATAGCTTGACGACTAGAAACAATTAGTATAAATATGGTGATCGCTTGTTATGATATACACACCTTGAACCGTTTCTCTCTTTTAAAGTAACGATTGCCGATTTAATCATGTCTTAAAGTTAGTAAACAGCCTTATATAGTTATGAATTGAATTTTACATACCCTTGTAGGACAATTTCGTTGTAGGTTTAGTTTTTGGAGCCATTGAGTATTAGAAAAAAGTGTGTTTTTGTTTATTTTTAAACGCGACCACTAGTGACCGTGTAGGCGTGCTAAGGCAGGGCAACACTGTCTGAGTAGACTGTGTAAATATAGATTTGTACAGATAGTTTCTGTTTATATGTAAAATCAGTAAAATATGTGTAAGTCAGTATGTGTAGGTAATAGTATGTGTTATAGTACGTGTAGGTAGCAGTACGGTATTATATACATTGGCATATCGTAGGTATGGCATTATAGAGTAGTCGTGAGAATATATGATTAGTGTACAAATTGGTGGTCAATCATGCCCCAGTACATGGTCCTTTAACTGCAAGCCATGGCACACAACTAGACAGAACAGTACAACTAGAACTAGACAAAAGATTGACCATGGCATCATATAGCCCTTTAAGCACACACTTCGTACTCACTCCACATATCGTCTTGAACCTTTTCAAATATGATTCTTCGGTCATTCTCATTATCAAAATAATCAACTCTTTCAATAAATAAGGCAACTACGGCAAAATTTTTGAATCCATCTTCATCTTTCTTTCCATCTACACCTCTTTTAATTGAATCAATATGTTTCTGAGTCTCTCCCGTCATTTTTGACCCTGGTATCGGCTTTCTAAAGGATTTCTTCATCCCTTTAGACATGCTATCCCATTGCCTTTTCAATTCAGTTTGAAATTCTTCGTCTTTTGGAGGTTGTAGGGCAAATTCTTCATTGGCCAAAAGCTCTGTCACATTGGTATATGAACTGTTATGATCATACGATAATAACTTTGTGAGTTCAGGTGATACCAAATTGAAATCTAATGGTTTCTTCAAATAATTGGTCTCTTCAGGTAATTTATTGCCAGTTTGAACATTTGACTTAGTCCTTATTTCTACCCCTTCATATTCACTTTCATTATCACTATCAACCACTCCCACATTTCTAGGTCTAAAACTGTGTAAATTAATAACTGGTTTAATATCATTATCAATAACTCTAGCATGTCCTTTAAATCTAAATTGTCTTCTGGAAATTGGTAAATAAAACACCGCTTCAAACTTATCATTATGTTGTAATTCATTATATTTGCTCATTCGTTTATCAGTAGTACATGTTATAGTATTTGTGCATTCATCATCGAAAAGGAAACCTCTGTACACCACGGTACGATTTTTTGGGAATCCATCGGTTCCTATGGTACTTAACAGGAAAGTAATGAATTTTTCACTTTGAAGTTCATTACCGATATAATTTTTAAATATTGGCACCCAACTTGCCATAAATTGTTTTTGAAGCATTATCTATCAAAAAAAATCAGATCAAATCACAAAATGATCTTGTGATGCTAAAACTTTTGGCCTCGTGGGGTGAATTTTTTTTTCGCTAGCCGCACGGGACTCAGTTGTTCCGCAATTGTTCTGTGACGGTTCAATAGGCCAAAGTTTATTTCGCGTGCCATCTTCTGACGCTGTACCTCTGTGCCAATTAAGCAGCATAGTTCGTACCAATTTTGGTCCAATTTACCGACACTCCCGTACTATCGCCGTAGTACAATAGGGGTGGAATACGGGACTCACGGTATGGTGCATGCGTGTGCATCACTTACAAAGTTGTGGAATTACTGCTTCTTGTCATGTTGTTCGAATATTTATTGTTTAGATTAACTTGATATTTATTTGTCTACTTTCTTATGTATGTTGTCTCGCCCTAATTATCCGTTGATTTTCCTCATATTTTCCTCTCCCTCAAAAATTCCTCGCCGTATAATCATCGCAATTGCTGCAAATTACTGCGCTAAGGTGCAATGACGTACACAGTAGCAGTACGCAAAATTTTTGATGCTTCATTAATTTGAAAAATAATGCGTCTTCTTAGGAGAATCAAGTTGCCTAAAAGGGATTGGGTGTAAAAAACTTCTTCGGTGCCCAAATCCCAGCTTTTCGTGGGAACGTACAATTTTTAGTGGACAGATCATAAGATCACTCTTTGAAAATGACCTCTTTAACAGTTTAGTTACTAGAGGTATTAGTTATAGCAAGACTTCCTGGTTTATAGATGAAAAAAAACCGAACGTATCTCCTGAAATGTACGAAAATGTAAAATTCAGACCAACAATTATAATCTGATTTATAGGTGCAAGAAATTGTCTTTCTTCCTGGGATTTGGGTGGGGTGAGCCTGAAATCACTACAAATTGTTTTTACAAACAATACCAGTTTCTCAATATTGTCACCTAGATTGCCGGTGTTTCATTTTTTAAAGGAGTCCATTAGTAAGAATTGAACTCAGTGGACCATTCTGTAGACTGTAAGCTTTTGGGAGATTTGCAACCATTATTTATGAGCATGAGATTCCCACGTACACAGCTGGCTGGAAAAGTCTTTATCCGTACCATTATGTTCACTTTACGTATACTTATGAATTTTTAGTTCTTGTGACTTATTCTAATCCATGTTGGGATTTGCCCAAAATAGGATTTGCTTAGATTAAAGACTACGACCTCATTGTATCCAATTTATATACGATGAACTTTTCGGATCTGACAATTGTGATAGAGGCTGAAATCCTAAGTACTGCTCACCAAGATGTTACATAGACAGACTAATTTCACAGAAAATTGATAAAGAAACAGATTCATAGCTATATGATCATCTCATTCACTTACACCTTCACTTCATCTTGCACTTATAGATATACATATTGGAAAGTCGTATCCTGGGCTTCAGACTGTCTGTATGAAAGTAAAAGTCAATCCTCGTGTTATTAGGCTTTTGGCATCTTAGTTATTGGAATTTTTTGCCACTTACATGAAGAACTATCGAAAACTAAGAATATCTTTCAACCATTCTTATATATCTCTGTTAGAGAGAGATATAAAATTTTGTATAATCAACCACATATCTAGCCAGAAAAAAAATTTTAGGGGTAAAAAATTTTTCTGACTTTCAACCGGATATGGTTTTCGGAAACGCACACAGTCTCAGGAATTGGGTACTCTGGCCGAGCGGTCTAAGGCGCCAGGGTAAGGTCCTGGTCTCTTCGGAGGCGCGAGTTCGAATCTCGCGGGTATCATTATCCATACAATACCAGCAATTCCTTTCACATATTTTTTTGATTTCGAAACTTTATATTTATGAAATTCGAAAAAGTTTAATTTAATCAAATATATTAATGTCCATTTATACTACACAGTAGATTTACAAAACTTGACTACATAATAACACAGCATTTACTTTTTGCCTTTTCACCAGTTGAAACATCACCACTTAAACTTTGTTTCAAACGATTGACTCTAGCCTCCTTTTGAGCAGCTGTATCAACTTCTGGTTCTTTTTCCTTTTCAGCATTTAATTTGGCGGCTTCCTTTTGTTGCTTCTTCTCCGCAGAAACAACTGCTTCCTTTCTCATAATTTGTCTTACTACATCGATGAAGGCTTCATCAACATTAGTCTTGTACATGGCACTGGTTTCATAAAAAGGTACCAACCCCCATTCTTGACTTACTTTAACTCCGTCTTCTATACTAACAACACGATCGTCCTCCAAATCACTCTTATTACCAATTAACACCATTGGGACATTGTCTGAATCCTTAATTCTCAATACCTGTTCTCTTAATGCTAATAATTCTTTTAACGAATTCTCATCTGTCACTGAATATACCAACAAGAAACCTTTACCACTCTTAATATATAATTCTCTCATGGCAGTAAATTGTGCTACACCTGCAGTATCTAAGATCTCTAAATCACAAGCTCTACCATCGATCTCAATTTGCTTTCGGTAAGAATCTTCAATCGTTGGATCATAACTTTCAACGTAAACACCTTGAACAAATTGAACGGTTATAGATGATTTACCTACACCACCAGCACCCAAAACAACAATTTTATAATCTATATGTTAGTAAGTTTTGTCTGTCTGTGTTTCTCCTTATAATTTCATACCTCTCATGGTTGTTAGTCTGTAAAAATTTGTGCGATTTACGTGTTTGAGATAGTCGATTAGACGAAATAGACGAGACGTGAATTGGACTGTAGATAGACAATTCTATTGTACTTGAAGCCTATGTTATTTTTGAATACTTCTTACATAACTACAAAAAATAATTTATCATATAATATTAAAACAAAAGTAGTACCGGACTTATTAGTTGCCAGCCCATGCCGAAGCGAGGCTGCAAGTTTTTTCGATCTGGCAACCATGCAGCTTTTTACCCGATTGAGGTTTGAGGGTAGCACACGATATTAGTAATAGAGGATATTGTGAATCAGAGACTGCAATAAAATTGTATTCATAAAAGCAAGTATACACCTACAAGAAATATATCTCAAAATGATTACAAAGGTAAAATATTTGGAATTGGTCCGACTGGAGTAATGGCCAAAGGATTAATTGAAGGATGAGATTTAGTGTAATGGAATTTGATGTGATCAAAGTTTGTAGTGGACTTGAAAGCATCATTTTGCCAATACAATTTTTGAAGCCATAAATGTAAATACTTGTAATCGTGTCTTATCATTTTGAGATTAGTCTTGAAGTGTTGATGGTAAACCGCATCAAATCTGATAATGGTAGTATATAATCTAATATCAGCTTCTGTCAATTGATCACCAATCAAATAGAAGAATTTAGAGTCCTTACCCTCATATTTATCTTTCAAGATCTTTTCCACTTTATCCAAGTGCTCAAATAAGCTAATAACTGCCTCTTCGTACGCCTCTTGAGTGGCTGCAAAACCTGACCTATAGACACCATTATTGATATTTGGATAAACCCAGTCATTGAGTTCATCAATAGCAGATCTTAATTTTTCAGGATAAAAGTCATCCTCAGCTTTCAGAATCCCCCTGAATTCATGTAACATTCTGATGATTTCCGAGCTTTCGTTATTCACTATGGTCTCTGTCTTTGTATCCCATAACACAGGAACGGTGTATCTCCCATCATAATCCTTATTGGCCTTGTAATAAAGTTGACTTAATCTTTCAAATCCATAGATGTGGTCAACCGTTCCTTGAGAATCATCACCAGATTTTGGTTCAAATCTCCAACCCTTGTCATCCATGTGCCAATGAACCACTGAAAGCCCTATGGCATTTTCCAAATGTAATAATTTTCTTACAATCATTGCTCTGTGTGCCCATGGACAAGCTAAGGAAACATATAAATGATATCTTCCAGCTTCTGGTGGAAATGGAGAATCTTCTTTGATCCAATTTCTGAAGGACGAGGCCTTTCTCATGAATGCACCTTTTTCACTCAATGGGAGCTTGAAGCCTCCCATGGCAGTATTAACTTTTGACATTGTGTTTGATAAACTAATTATAATTGATTAATGTCCAGTAATATAGATAATAAACTGATATGAAGTTAAAAATGTGGAGTATGTTGCGTATTTATAGTGCTGCAGGAACTCGCAATTATTTTTCCTTCTTTGTAAGAATTAGTAAAGTGAGTGTGGTTAATAAGTGTGCGATTAGGTGTGATTAGTGAGATTAGTGAGTGAACGTGACAGTGACAGCGACTAAGGCATTATTAATGGGAAAAACACTCAAAGACTCAAAAGTCTAATTTCTCTGTATGTCATTTTTTACTCCAATTGGGATATGAGGATTTCTTTTTGATCTTAGCATTCAATAGTGTTACCACGTTAGTGACAAATACAAATTTCGCAACCATAATTTGATTGTACGTCAAAATCATAAAAATAGTATATTGTGAATAATTGATAAAAAATTGGGAATTTCTTTTTAATAATATCACCTTAATTTTCCCCGTCCCAATCTTCAATAAGAAATGTTTGTAGAATCTAAAATACACTAGACCGTCTCTAATTAAAAATTTGACAACGAGATGGAATCGGTCGTGTACACCCAAGAAGTATTTTTACAAAGCTACATATTTCTCTACCAAAACTCCTTGAAATAGCAAAACATTACAACTATAGTGAATTGAAACTCAAATCTTTAGAAATCCTTGATTGAATCCATGCCTCATTGTAACTCAAATATTTTGATTTTTGTACAAATCAGCCATGCCTCATCTCATCTCATCCTCATCTGGAGCGGCTCGAAATTTACTCTTTATACATTGAAATCTTTTCAAAATTTTTTAAATCAACCACAATGATGATTGATAGTCTCCAAAATACAGATATCAATATAAAACAAGATCCCGGGTCTCATACTCCCAACTCCGCTCATCAAACATCTGATAATTCCCCAATTTCACCCATTACTGACACTCCTTCTCAAGCGGCATCTCATCAGTCAACGCCAGAATCAAACGTTATTAGTTCAAATAAATATTTACACAGAAAATCAAATATAGCCCCAAAAGACCCTCATAGACACAAGAAAGATATGATAAATATTTATAGAGGAATTTCCCCTCCTGTTAATGGGTCTGGTCAAAAATTACCATCAATCCTGCTCAATGAATCCTACGACAAAAACGATGAACCTTCAACGACAAATGGTTCATTGAAGTTCAAACATGTAGAACCATCAGCACAAAAAGAAAGGACTAGAGATATTCATACTAATAATGGTATGCAAACTGTTTTTCTCCTGTTTGGGAGACCTTACCAACAGCCACTTGCTCAAGTACAACAATCCCTTCCTTCAAAAGCCATCAACTCATCATATCTTCCACCTCCATTATCTTATACGGGGTTGAACACACCAAACACTATTCAGCATCCTCTGCCTTTACCTATGAGTCAACCACATCCTATAAATTTACTGTCTAATCAGCTGACTGTTACTCAAACAAATGATCAATACAGAACCTCTCCAAATTTACCATCAATTCAACGATCAGGTCAATCACCAAGTAAACTGCCTCATTATGGAAACTTTCCCCAAAAAGATCAAGACAAAAAAGACGACACTTACAAACCATTTAAATGTACTTTTGGTGATTGTAAATGGTCATTTGCAAGACAAAGTGATCTTAGACGTCATTCCAAATCTCACGTAGCGCCTCTGTATCATTGCCCGTATTGGAGTAATGACCAAACATGTCACAGAAATGGTGGAGCTTTTAGTCGACTCGATGTTCTCAAAAGACACTTACGTCTTGTGCATTTTATAAAGGATAAACAGGTTGATTCTAAAGAAGATTCTGGGTGGTGTAGAGCTTGTCAAAGAATGTTTCCAAATTCAAAAGTTTTTATAGAACACTGTTCTGAATGTGCCCAGCTGATGGGACCAAGCAAGTGGATTCAAATACGACAACAAGGTCAAGTCCCACCTCCACCTCAACAGGGTGATAACGAAATACCATATATAAGAGATGGTTCCGAAATTTATGATCCAAATTCCAACCTTCTTACTCTCTCGTCTGTTATAAACGATTTCGAGAGGAAATAGTTAATAAACTTTTCTACGTTAGTTGTAATGTAAATATTCAAGCTAGACATATCTACTATTTCCTTAACGATAATGATAATGGGAAAATTACGAAGTCTGAGGTATACAGGGCAACGTCGACGTGTAGCAGCATCAAAGTTGAGAGATTATATTAAAAATATCAATAATGGACACTTACTATTTTAAAACCACTAGAGATAGCTCGATTTTGTTAAATTTAATATGTGCTAGTAAATGACCGTAGGAATGAAGTATTCGATGTAAACGGTAGTAAAAAACCAGATATTCTACGACTAGTAAAGATAATGGTAAGTATTATTCTCTTTTGACATAAACAGGGATTGAACACTCCTAACAGTGTTCTGGTTGTATTCCCTTAGTTCACCTAAATGGGAGAACAGACAAGCTTGTGAACAAGGCTGCAGAATCCGAAGTATTTCAGTAAACTTAATATAGTGACTATACTTTCGGACGATATAAGGAATCAGACGGAGTATGATCAACACATAATTTTGATTACAGCCAAAGAATTACAAGAAAAATTGGAATTTGACATCGAAATTTCTCTTAATAAAAGCAAAATAAAAATCATTTCATTAACACTCTACATATATTACACTATTCGGTTTCAGTTCCATCAGCTGGAGTAGGATTTTGATCAAAGAAATCCAAAATTTGACAATTTGGATGTAATACGTAGACCGATTTTGGTTCACCATTTTCATTCAATTGATCATTTTGAGTTATATGCATCAAAATCTTGTCCTTAACTAACCTCTTTAATACTTTATAGCATAAGGTTCTCTCCTGGTAGTACTCAGCTTCACTATTAAGCTCATCCTCCTTTTGAGTCAAGTACCAATCAACTAATTCATCTCCAGTCAATCCATTACCTTCTTGATTATCATCTTCAACAACTCTTTTGACAACCAAGTTCATAACACTAACATATTTATCATAAGTAATGGTGATACCCCTTTGAGCTCTTTGACCTTGGTCTTGAGTTTCAGTTGGTTCAGTTGGATCATTCAGAGTTTCATTATCATTATCATTAGTGGCAGCTTCCATATCAGCTTCATCTTGGTCGATCTCAATATCGTCCATTTCAACTCTAATGATACTCTGTCTCAAAAGATCATAAGCTTCAGCAACAAAGCTTGGAGTTATTACATCAGTACAGTTGGCTCTTGCAATAGCTTCACTCAATCTAACCATACTTTCTAACTGTCTAACAGTAATTCTATAAGAAGATCTTCCTAAACCTTGAGCGTCATCATTTCTTAATTCTTTGTATTTTTCGACCAAAAAATTTCTGGCATCTTTGGTTAATTTAGGTTTAAAGGTTTTAGCGTATCTGATGTATCTTGACAATTCTTCAGCAGAATAAGGAGGATTAATAGCATCATCTCTCAACATATGAAGATCAACAATATGACTGGCTAATTGAGTATCAATTTTTTCATTACAATCATCTAAGATGACAAAGAAAAGATCAAATCTGGACATAATTGGAGCAGTCATATTTAAATTGGATCTTAAACCGAGCTTTCTATTATACCTACCACCTATAGGGTTAGCGGCAGCTAAAATAGAAGTTCTAGCATTTAAGGTAGCATGAATACCAGCTTTAGCAATTGAAATGGTTTGTTGTTCCATTGCTTCGTGAATTGCAACTTGATCAGCCAAATCCATTTTATCAAATTCATCGATACAACAGATACCATTATCAGCTAACATCAAAGCACCAGCTTCGATAGTGTGTTCATTACTTTCTTCATCTTTGACGACCGCAGCAGTCAAACCAGCTGCACTTGATGCTTTACCAGAAGTATAGATAGCTCTTGGGGAGAACCCACAAACATATTTCAAGAATTGAGATTTAGATGTTGATGGGTCTCCGACTACACAGATATTGATATCACCCCTCAAGTTAATACCATCAATGGTCTTCTTATGGACCCCTCCTAAAAGTTGTAAAAGGATACCCTTTTTAACAACTTCATGACCAAAAACTGCTGGAGCAATGGATTGAACCAATTTATCGTAGATATAATTATCCTTAACCATGAGTTTCAATTGGTCAACCTCTGAGTCAGTCAAGGAGGTTAAAAAAGCTTCTTGGTCATCGATATCATCAGCAGATTGACTGTTGGCCTCTTCATCTTTTTTAGCCATTGAAGTAACGTGACAAGCAAAAAAAGCCAATTTATAAGTTAAATCTCTAACACCCAAAGATCTCAAACCAGTGATACCAGTATTGAGTTCACTATTTCTGTTCTCTTTTATACTTTGTGGTTTTACTCCTGGTAAACCTAATTGAGAAATATCTGGAATAACAATTTCAGTTCCAGTAAATTTACATTTATCACCTGGTTTGGCTCTTTCAACAACTTCTCCCCTTATGATAACATCTAAAGTTCTAGGCATCGAACCAGTTGGAATCTCACTTGAGTTTTCTTGAATTCTAACTTTTTGCCAATCAACAAATTGAGATTTAGAGATATTTAAGGTCCAGTAACTTTGATTTTCACAAGATGGGCATGAAGTTGGTTCAGTGTATTTGAAAATCTGTTCGATATTTTCGACAACCGCAGAACATAAATCACAGGTGAAACTGGCTTTATATAATTCGGGTCTAACTTCGGAAGTTCTTGTTACGGTTCCACTAATAGCCATTAATGAGCCAATTTTTTCAGTTTTAATATCCCTAATTCTATTCAAAGTTGGCAAGTTATGAAAAGAAAGTTGGAAAACTCTTTCATTGGCTTGAGATGATGTGGTACTACCACTTTCATTTGTAGAATTATCATCAGTATTATTTCCAATCATTGAAACGTACAATAATTCGGGAGCATATTTTTGAACTAAATTTTTCAAACCTTTAACTAAGAAAGGATGAAATCTATAATATTGTTCCAAAATAGCAGTAGCTAAAACACCATTTTCTCTATCCAATAAATGTTGAAAATCAACGTATAAAGTTGAGATTTCAAAATTTTTCATATCATGAATTTGGGAAATGTAAATTTTTTCTCCATCAGCTGTTTGAAAATCATTTAAAAAAACTTCAAAGCTCTCTCTAACTTTTTCAGCAGTAACATCAATAACTTTTGGTACTTGAATTTGTCTTCTACCTCCAACAACAGAAGTGGGAGCATTTGGTACTTGAGAATCGACATTAGGTTCACTGTACAAATTAGACCTGGAAGGGAAGTCACCAGATCTCCCAATTGAGGATGGAGGTTGAGAGGATACAAAGATCCCAGCTGCATCACTTGGAATTCTATTAGGCGAGGAAACGAAGCTTGCCATGATTAAGTGGTGTAGTTTAAGGAAGAGTAATTGTGAGAGAAATTTTTGACGCGTTAAACTAATTAATTAACCGCATTAGGAATAATTACTTGCAATATACAGGACGGATATGGTATAGTACATATTTTCACCTGGTGTTCTGATAGCACTACAAAGTATTATGATGGCGACAAAATAGTATGAGGAGGTGTTACTTGGTCCTGCCGGTACAAAGTCTTCTACGTGGACTTCGATCACATATATATATAGACGATAGTACGAATGAGGTCTGGATAGAATAGGTTGTAGAGGTCTGGATAATAGCAGAATGAGGTTTAGATGAATAAAATGTAGAATATGTCTAGATTGTAAAATGAAGTGATTTAGAATAAAGTAAAAGTCGATCAACCCTGCGTTCGACAGACACTACTTGGCATAAAAGAATATATTACTTACACATTGACTTGCTAGCGCACTGAGGCAACATTTAATTGTTAATACTAAAACTACACACTACTAGTGGAGCCTTAACATTTACTTCTTCAAGTTGGTGGTTCTCAAGTAATCGAAGTGTTTAACAAAGTCACCAAACTTCTTTTGAGCAGCTTCATCAGAAACAGTTGGTGGAATAATAACATCTTGTCCTTGAGTCCAATCAATTGGAGTAACAACTCCTTCCTTATCAGCAGTTTGTAAAGCATCAACGACTCTCAAAACTTCAGCAGAGTTTCTACCTAAAGATGGAGGATAAGAGATAATAGCTCTAACTTTTTTAGCCGGATCGATAACGAAAACTGATCTAATGGTTGGAACAACACCACTGTTGATGTTTTGTAAATCATCTTCAGTTAACATATCATAAGTGAAAGCGATTTCTTTCTTATCATCAGCAATAATTGGGAAATTAAGTTTAGTAGAATTATAAGATTCAATATCTTTAATCCATTCATTATGACTTTCAACTGGTTCAGTTGAGAGACCAATTAATTTAGTGTTTAATTTTTTGAAAGATGGTTCTAATTGAGCAAAAGCACCTAATTCAGTTGTACAAACTGGAGTAAAATCAGCTGGATGAGAAAAGAAAACAACCCAGTTATCACCAATAAATTCGTGAAAGTCAATTTTACCTGCAGTGGTTTCAGCTTGAAAATTTGGTACTTGAGTACCAATTCTGATTCTTGGTTGTTGTTTTAAATCAAAAGAAACATTTCTTAATTGGTTAACTCTGAATTGACTAACAGGTCTTAAAGATCTTGGTTTGAGTAATTGTTTGAACATCTTGAGGAATTGATGAATGGAAAATTTGAAAAATTCCTCTTATATTATTCCATCTCACGTGACTTGCGAGCAATTGCTTGTTAACCTAGATGAGCAAGACCAATTATTAGCAACGGAATTGACACCTGAGTATTAAATAGTGTAAGAAAAAATGGACATAATAGGGGAAATTTGCTAATAGACATGAGGAGACAGAGTTTTTATCTTGGGAAACTATCATAGTAGGGTACATCACAAACATAGCGTGCGCTTCACAATTTTGCAGCCATTTTCTACAATTCTAATTCTAATACTGAGTAACATCGATTCATTATATATACATCTGAAATTCATTATCAATTGTTAATTATTTAATTTTCTGGCATCATATTTGCACCAAACCACCCTAAAAAGTCATCATCTTGGTAATTGTCATTATTTATCCAACCATTGGATTGCTGTTGAAAGAAATTATCTACTTGGTCATTAACAAAAGGACTTTCCATCATAAGTCCACTTTGATTAAACATTGCTTCATTTGATGGGTCCATGAGATTCATAGTATTACCACTTGGTGGGACATCTATATCAACTTGTGGTAAATTGATGGTTTCCTTTTCCATTACCTTTGCCTTTGGACTTTGAATTTCATCAATTACCACTTCTTCATCTCTATTATCTTTAATGGATCCTGTAGCTTCAAGCATCAGTAATGGAATTCCATTAATTTCGATATTATTATTTTTAGTAGATTTAGCCTTTTCTTTAGCTTGATTCATAGCTTGATCTGTTGGAACAAGAGTTGTTATAGTTGTACCATTTGGAGTTGTAGTTATTACAGCTTTAAAATCATCTTTGGTGATTTGATTATAAAATGGTAATGGAGCAAGCCTTTTATCACCATTATTCTCGGATGATGATAATGCTCTCTTTTTCTTTGGTTTATCTTCTTGCTTATCTTGTAAAGTTCTTCTTCTAGCTTCATGAACACACCAAACTAGATCGTAAAATAATGAAGCAGTTAAATGACTTCTCATTCTACTGATAATTGATGATTCTTCATCAGCAACGAATATTTCTGGATAAGTATACAAGACAATATTCAAATTTTCTAAAACTTTAGCAGTTCTGGAAATATCATTTTGTAAATCTTTCCAAGATGATAAAGTGTTTCTTAATAATCTATGAACCGTTACAATAGATTGTCTTGAACTATCAACATATTTGTCGATTAAATATCTTGAAAAATGTAATTTAAATAACAAGAATACCGAATAACTCAAGGCTTGTCTTACATAGATTGGCAATTCGATTAAAAGGTATTCGTTACTGTTTACCATTTGGGATACCATCGTGATGATACGAGTTGAAGCTAAATAAGCTGAACTCACATATTTAACTTGATCTTCAATTGGTGTACCAGGTAAGAAAGCAAACCCGCAAATCATAAGTTTGATATATAAGAAATATATTTCAGTTGCATTGTCATCAATTTTCAATTTAAATTTAAGTCTTTCTAATTCTCTATCCAATATATTCAAAGATCCAGCTCTATTGGAAGGTTCCAATAATCCATCTGGTCTTGTAACGGATATCCCCATGACATTGACTAATTTACATTGGAAGATTGAAAGTGAAATAAGACATCTGAAATGTTTTGGAAGTCTTGAATCGATTCTAGCATTTTCCAAAAGATAATCAGTAGTATTAATTGCAGGTGGGAGCCCCAAAGTTGAAGACCAGAATTGCTCACAGAAGAAAACTGCCAACCAGGATCTGGTTCTCCACTTTTCAGAGTCAGGGCCTAAACTCACTTGAGTTCTAGAGAATTCTTTTATAAATTCTCCTCCTCTATGTAAACCTAGTTGCAAAGAGAGGTTTTTGGCCAAACCAATAAATCTATAGGATGCGTCATCCAATACTTTTTCATTAGGCAAAGGCCAGGTGGAAAGAATGATTAATGCTTGGATAACATGAGTAGATCTTGGAGTTCTAATCCAACAAGTTTCAATGGCCAATTGTCTTATCAATGAACTCAAACTCATATACAATGAAGGCTCAGGTTCACTCAATGAAGCGGTTAAAATGACAGACCAGAATAATAATTGAGATTTGTAGAATAATTCAGTAGCACTATTTGATTTTATTATTGGCATAAATGGCAAGTATTTGATGATAAATCTATCATGGAGTTCATTGGCCTTGTCCAAAGGTAAATGAACATCTCCCAAGATAAACTCATCAATTGCCGGGGAATTCATACTAGGTTCTTGTTGAGGAGATATAGGAATTTGTGAAGGAGAATTATCAGAATTATCTTTAACATTGAGGTTTAAATTGAAATTGACATTTGGAGAACCTGATGCATTTGAATATGGTGTACCATCAGAGAGATTCAGTATACTATCCATCATATCATTACCCAACAGTGGAGTCAGAGCGTGAGGTGTAATAGCAGGCATACCATATTTCATATTCAGTTGAGTCAAAGCTTGAGTTAAAAGAGTTTCATTTTTGGTCAACATTTCGATTTTGGCCTTGAGTTCATCCACGTCACTCTTTAACAGTTGAATTTGACTACCTTTTTTAGGTCTAAATTGTGGATCAATTTCACATTTCAACCCCATTCTTTCACATCTTTGACACGGGTTTGGATAATTATCCGAGGCATTACATTTGATTTTATGTTGTCTACAGAAAGTACATGAAGTCACTGGCCTATGACCGGTTGGTTTGGAAGAAACGGATTCCTTTTTGATCTTTACTTTCTTGATATCACTCTGAGACGTTGCAGACGACAGTCTGCGAACAGAGGGCAGATTTTGGCGAGTATTTGATTGAGATTGAATATTTAAAGCCGGAGACTGAATATTTAAAGCCGGAGATTGAGGATTGATAGATCTTGGAGCAATTCCATTCCCAGGGGAAGGTTTTGGGAGAATGGATTTAACTTTGGATTTATCCATTATGCAACTTTGAAAAACTAGGGGAGTTAAAAAATTTTCTGGAGTCTCGGATTTGCACGTCCATGCGAACTGATGAAAAAGATAAAAATTTTACTGTGCGGCGCTTCCTAATTAGGCAAGTGAAATTAGCGAATGACAGTGGGGCGTCAGTAGTTTTAATTTCAGGGGTAAGGGTGATATTAGAGGCAAATCAACATGGACATAAAAATTAAGTATTGCTAGGGATAGAATGTCAGATAAGTCCACCGGATGACTGAATCTAAAACAAAATTAAAACAGCAAGATCTGGTAAAGGAAAGTTAACAATAGGCGCATCCGAGACAAATAAAGGTTTTGTACAGGAAACAAGGCCATACACGTACATTACATAAATACTAATTATTCTTCCTCTAATTTTGGATCACCAATTCCATCCTCGTAAATAGCAAACACACATTCACTCTCCGGCAAACAAGGACTGTCATAGATTTTACATATTCTTTGCTCAGCTCTACCCTTTTTAAAACTCAATCTGGTAGTTGAAGAATGAGCAATTATATTACCACCAATAGGTTTTTTAGGATCAGGATTAAACATTGAAGCTGATCCATCAACTTGAGCTACCACTTGATTAGTTATAACAACCGCAATTCCAAATTCATCAGCTAATCTTTGTAAAGTTCTCATATACTTTGCCACGTGAGTTTGACGAGCTGATAATTCACCTCTACCACTATAATCAGTTCTATATAAACTCATAATAGAATCCACGATAAGTAAACTAAATCTCAGTTCTGCCATCATTTGAGCCGCCAAATTTAAAAGTTGAAGCTGATGTTCGGCATTGTATGCTCTCGCGTACGCCACATTATCTAAACAATCATCAGGATTCAACCCGTACCTTTGAGCAATCGATACTAATCTTACAGGTCTAAAAGTCCCCTCTGTATCAATATAAAGACATTTACCTTCTCCACCTCCCATATCAATTGGAAGTTGACATGTTACCGCCAAAGTGTGACAAAGCTGTGATTTACCAGTTCTAAATTCTCCAAAAACTTCAGTAATACTACCGGTTTCGATACCCCCTCCCAACAATGTGTCTAACTGTTTGGACCCAGTGGTAAGACAGATCAATTCGGATCTTCTACTGTGAAATTCAGACGCGGTAGTGAATCCTAAAGGTACTAATTTAGCGGCTTCTTGAGTGATTTTATCAGCTTTGGCATCACTGATTCCCTTAACAAGAAGTAAATTTTTTTTGGGGGTATAAGCGATAGATTCGATGGTATGATACCCTTCAGCTTTAAGTTTCTTTATATCATTTAAGGTGATACCATTACCTTCGAGTTGTTCGATGAGGAGAGGGCCTCCAGTTTCGTCTTCGTAGTCTGAAGTCATACGCGTTTGAAAACAGCGCGACAAGTTTGAGATCAGAGATGAGGTTATTTTTCGCAGCCATTTGGGAGTGTATGGGGAGATGGGGAGATGGGGAGATGGAGAGTCTATACAGTCTGTAAGTCTGTACGAGAGACCAAAACTATTTTTATTCTATCTATCTATGCACTTTTTCATAACATAAAACATAAACGTCTTTGCTATGACTCTTCCCCCTCATACTTATATTCAATCCAACCAGTTCATCATCAAAATTACACCAATATTCATCCCCCTTATCAACTACAGATGTATAATGTCCCGATTTAAGTGTACCATAATGATTTATAGCTCCACATAATCTATATGTAATGAGAGAATTTGGATCTCCGGGTCTATTGTTGAATCGGAGTTCCAATGGATAAATGATCTCGGTATTAAGTTTATCTGTTTGATTGAACATTGAGAATCTTGATAAATGTATGAATAACACTGGTGGGAGTTTGAGGAAATGAAGTTTCTTCGTTGAACTAGAAATAATTGATTTCTTATCCTTTTTATCCTTCGAAGGTGATTTACTTCTTCTACTAAGTTTGAAAATTCCCGGTTTTTTCGTGAAAACCGGATGATTATCAAGTGAATTAGGCTCTTCTTCTTTATGATGACATTTAGGACAATTCCATGCATTTTCTCCGCTCAATATTTCATCTTGTGTATAGTACTTCAAACAGTCACTTAGATCAACCGGTTGTCTATCTTTATAAGGTATAGGCAATGAAAGTATCGTGAATGGAGAATAATTTATTGACTGATGATGACATTTGTTGCACACAAGCTTATTTTGTAAATGTCCTTCAAACATATCATGAATTGGAGAATTCCCTTCAAATTCTATCAATTGTTTGTACCACTTGAAGTATCCTTCTACTTCATTGGTTTGAACATCTATATTCCACTTCTTTAGATACTGCTCAAATGATAAAATGTTCAATTCTTGATCGACTTTGATCACCTTCTTATTACTTAATTCTTCGTGAAGTCTATCAAGAACAAAAAGGAGAAATTCTTGAGCATCTTGTTGTTCATAAGGGATGTTAAAATCGGGTTTCAACAACGAAGAGATTCTGATGAATTTAGTGGGGGCAATTGAAGCACCTGGGTGAGAGTTGAATGATTTCAAAAGTCCAGATATCGCTTCAGCTAACAAAACTGTATCCTTTGAATTTCTCTGCTTACTCTTTTTCGCTTCTTTGAACAACGGATCTTGAATATAATGATTGTATTTCAGATTGGTGAATAATCCCTTGAACTCATCAACCCCAAATAAAAGCTGAATAGTCGAGTTGATATAACAGGAAGATCCGAAATTCTTGAGACCACAAATTTTGTGCTGTTTCATGTATTGAGTCTTTTTTTCTTGATGTTGCTGGTGGTAATTCGGATCGTAATACTGAGGTTGACCTTGATAAAAATGAGGGAGCTGTTGAGCTGGCACAACTGGAGTCGAGTAGCCGTTAGGGTAATAGTACTGGTTATAGGGACCGGGGCCAGGGAAGCCGGGTGGGCCTGCAGGACCAGGTGGTGGTACGGATGGTGGCATTTGTGGTAGGGATTGAGGAGGTAGGTACAGAGGCATTGGTGCTTGGGGCACCGGAGGCATTGACTGAGGAACCGGAGGCAAGGACTGAGGAACCGGAGGCATTGACTGAGGTACAGGTGGTATTGACCGAGGGACAGGGGCCGGAGCCCTTGTAAACAGCTGGGGTATTGACGGGCTTACAGTAGGCATGGATCGTACCGGCTCAGTTCTCGATGCCTTCAATGGAGGTTTTGCCACATCCGAAAGAGGATAAGGTGCTTGATCCACAAGGTCATTTCGAGGATATGGAGTCTGTTTTGGAAGCTGGTCAGTGGATTTGGCTTTATCTATAAGTGGGAGACCTGGAGGGAATGAAGTTGGAATTGGAGGTCTTTCAGTGATTCTATTGTTGGGACGTTCACTCTTATCGGTATCCGATTGAATATCGATGTCTGGAGCTTCCGAATCAGATTCTGACTGAGATGGAACTTCGATTACCAGGGGGACCAGTCTGATCGAAGGGTAACGAGAAGTAAACCGAGCTATATCATCAGCCACACCTAAAGAAGAGCTTTTCCCATTGGAAATGGCATCATCAGTAGATTTAACGTCAAGAGCTGCAAAATCGGAGTTTAAATTATATCTTTTCCGGGATTTCGTCAAGGTCTCTGTATAAAGGTCGTCATCTGAGTCCTTTTCCTCATTCATTATAGGACCCCTTGGTTCAGAACTGTCAGTCTCGGGCTCAGACTCGTCTTCACTGTCCCCCCGGTCCCCCAGATCCTCGGTAGGATCGTCCCGCAGTTGGTCCCGATCCTTCTGCTTCAAATACTCAATGTATTCGTACAACCACCGGTACAATTCTTCGACGTCAAACTTCAAAAGACTCCTTTCATCCAAGTATTCAAGTATCAAAGCCCGAAGTTTGGCGAGAGGGAATGAAAATCCTTTGTTTTTTATAAGTTCATCAGTGTTGTAGAACGCAAACACGTTCAAATAGATGATAAAATCATATTCATTTGTAGAGATGAATTGATCAAAACCTTGGAAATGAAGCATGATGAAACTGTTGATGAAGTAATTGAAGATTAAATATCCCTTTATGTAATTACAAATATGATCTAGATCACCATTTATGGCATCAGTTGAATTTTCATAGAGTTGTTCACAATAATCGATGAGATCGAAAACCGATTTATTCTTTAAATTCGCATCGAGTTGAAGGTCACGAAACTGTTGATTGATAAGTTTATAGTAGTATTTCCTTATATCAGAAGTTGGTGGTTTTCGATATGGACCATTGTCCATGGTTGAGTGAGGGAGAAGATAAGATTATGCGAGTGCGATAGGAAGAGAGATATTTGAGAGTGATTATGGTTATGTATTGTGATGATGTGTAGGGAGAGTGGTGGTAGATTGAGGACAATTGTTGTGGTAGATTGCGGTGGGTCGTAGGAAGAGACAGTTTGGGGTAGTCTATGGGTGGTTTGTGGCAGTTTGTGGCAGTTTGTGGCAGTTTGTGGCAGTTTGTGGCAGTAGGTCGCAGTCTGCAGCACTAGGTCGCACCAGTTGGCGGTAATCGTGGCGGTACATCGTGATAGTCGAGAGGAATTTGGGTGAACTTCAGTGCTTTGACCCACCCAGATAACTCCCCATGTTATAAACACAGCATCTAGCGAGCTCCGCTACAATCAAAGACCAGCTGGCACTGCGGCTGGCACTAGCCCGACTCTTTCCTAAGAAGGATTGAATGGCATCATACCGAAACTGCCTAATAAATTCTCATAAACAAAATTGTATTGATCACCTTCATGATCTTCTTCATCAACTTGAGGTGTTTCTCGTTTAGCTGGAGGTGGATTCTCAAAATGTGAAGGAGATCTTGATTTCTTGTAGGATTGATAAAAGAGACCATATGATTTCATTTCTTCATCTTCCTCTTCATCTTCGTCTTTATGAGATTCTCCACTTTGAGTTGGGGCTTGTGAGTCTGTTGATTGATTGACTGTAGAACCATTATATGATGGATTCTGAGCCAGTTGAGAAGCTGATTCGGGCCTCAAGTAATCTTCTGTTCTAGGTTTTTTAGCTTGACTCACTTCAAAATCGTTATCTCGCTTCCTGAAATCTCGTAATTCATTTCTAAATTCTCCTGCTGCCAATTCAACCGCTTGGGTTAATGGAGTAAGACTAGATGGTGACCCTTCACGTTTCAGATCGGTCAAATTTGGCAGAGATGATGTGAGTTTAGGTACCTCAGTTAATGGAGGAAGATAATTGAAATGCTGGAATCTATTAAGTTGAGCTTCTGGTTCGAGGAAAATCAGTCTAGGTTGGTTTATTGGCAGCCCTGAGGAGAAATTGAGATTGTAATCTGGTGGACTTGCAACATGATTGAAAGGATGAGGAGGTGGTGCATAATGATGGTGGGTATGTTGATGGACATCAATTTGGAGATTGTAGGTTTTAGCGTATTCCAAGAGCCTACGAACTGTAGCTTCATCTTTTATAGCACCAATTTCCTCGGTTCTTGGGTGTGAATCGTCTTTCGAAGTCAAACTGTACTTCCATTCGGTGTGAGAGTTCTTCAAAGGGCCATTAGTGTAGGACGAGGGATTGGTACTAGGATACGTGGTACCATTATCGGTGGTTGGACGATCGTAACTCTGATTAGTTCCAATTTCACTACGAGAACTACTAGCTCTACTAATAGCCTCAGGAAGCTCATCTATCATGCCCTTTTTCGTAATCTTTTCCACCTCAGCAGCAATGTGAGGATCAGCTCGACCTCTGGCCACACTGAGAGCTATGGTTCTCCACTTATTTCTACAAGTCAATGCGGGTCTATTACTGAAATTACTGGCAATGGTCCTCCATTTAGTTCCATGAATACTAATTTGTTTAATGAGTAAAAGTTCTTCATCTCTAGTCCATGGATTAAGCCTATCCTTCGTCTTGGGATCTAGCACCTCAGTGTACCGTTTGGCACATTGATCCATAGTTCGAGATTTTATAAAGGCAGCCACCTTTTGCCATGAGGCACCAAACCTTTTATAAGCTTCAATTAATTGGTCATCTTCTTCTTTAGTCCATCTACCCTTTCTTACATTGGGATCAAGTGATGTTACCCATCTTTTTTTATAATCTTTGGCTTTTCGATGATTTTGACCTAAATTATTGGCAACTATATCCCAATCGACTGAATCTGCGTCAATTTGATTGAGAGGTAACCCAGTTAAAATCTTTAAAAAATCGGTTAATTCTGAATCTTGTTCGGGAGTCCAAGTATTTCTGGAGATTTTTCTATATGTACGAATTCCTAGGGATTCAGCTACTGTAAGGGGGTCAACTTTTTCTAGTTTCTTGTTGTCCATGTTTGAGATGAGATGCAGGGAGTGAGTCAGTGCGGGCTCTTCTGCGCGAGGTCTGGCTGCGAAGTCTGGCTGCAAAATGTTGGATAACCAGTTAGAGATTGTTGGCAGTAATTGCATTGGAGTAAATTGATGCATAATATATACTGAAGTACACAAATTGCAGATGCGATGACAGAGCAGCAGCTCAACTTCAATCCTGAACAAAGTCGAGTGGTCATATGGTAAGGGTTAAGAGATTTTAGCGATACTATCATTGGGATATCACTGATATCAATAGACCTACAACACTGATCTTACACCGAAACCTATTTATTACTTTCATTCTCTATCAACCTCAACAAATTTCTCAACAACATGGCAATAGTTACCTTCCCAATGGATGGAACATACAAACCGGCTTTACTCTTAATATCATCGTTGAAATTCTTTGCACTAGAAAAATTCACCACCGTTGTCCCATTTTTCACTAAATTACTATCAAATTTATACTTTTCTGATGGAACTCCAGTAATGATCACGTCACATTGTGGTGCTAAAGTCTCAATGGTTGGCCCATCTAAATCAATCACCTTATGCTTTTGTTCCAGTAAATCATCACCTCTAGTGAACTGTTGAATATTATTAATATCTACTGAATATACTGTTGCACCATCATTAGCCAATAATGCTGCCAACGGCCTACCAACAATTTCCAGTCGATTTACTACCATGATTTTCTTTCCATATAGTCTATTACCATAATGTAAAATATTATTGTAAACCCCCAAATATTCCAAGATTTTAACAATTGCGAGTGCTGTGCAAGGAAGTATAGATTTTTTGGTTTTTTCTTCATCAAGGAATCTAATATTATGATAAAGATTCTTATAGTATAAATGATTAAGACCTTCAACATCTTTCAAAGGAGAAATTAGTTGCTGCAAATACTGATCTTGAGCATCTCCAAACACTGGGAAATAAACCATAATTCCATTAACTTCTTTGTTGTTATTGGCATGAATAAGATTGGTTTCAAGATCTTGTTTTGAACATTTAATAAGTTCATAATCAAATCCCAATTCTTTACACGTTTTACTGGTCCAATTTGCATACATTTCAGCAGCTGGATCGTCATTAGCGAGAAGTCCAACGACTTTTGGAGTAAAGTTTAAAGATTCAACTTTTTCAGTGATTTCTTTGGTATAGACTTTAGCAATAGTTGAAGCAAGAATTGTTCTACCAGGAGAAGACATGGTGGGATAGGAATAATAATTAATTATTCAATGCGACTCTGCTAGACTCTGAGTGCGGCGCGATGATGCGAGTGTGCAGGACCCTATGAACTGAGCCAGGGACAAAGCAGCAGGTCAAGGCCAGGGCAAGCTGTGCCATGTCAAGGCCAGAGCATCTTGGTGCAACTGCCCTATCTTAAATGCGCAGAATTCTTATACAAACTTTGCCATATAAATGCTTCGCTCAACATCAATTCAACGTCCTTCTCAGTCCATCCACTAGTGGGAGGATTTTGCAAAAACAATATGATCTCTTGGAAATCTTTTCCTTTCAAATCACCTGAAAATTTAATCAAAAAAGCTGCACATACATAGACATGGAAATTACTGAAACCTAAAGGATTTTCACTCAAGTAAGTATCCCACATTCTAATGATCAAATCTATACTTAATTCTCTCATTAATAAACAATTCATCCATCTGAATGCAAATTGTAGAAACTCAATGTTTTCAGCATCAAAATGTTGTATCAATTCTAAATCTATTTTACCGATTAAATTCTTTAATTCATTAACCTGTTTAATGATTCCTGGTTGTTGATGAATATAGTTATCGGTGATGGTTTCTAAAACTCTTGAAAGACACCAATACGAATCGGCTTCAATTATTCCAAGAATTCTATAACTTAATAAATCAGGATCTATGGTATGAATTGTATAGGATTGAAGATTTGGATCATTTAAAAGACTCTTATCAAATGGATCTTCAACATCAATTATATTGGGAATAAATAAATTTGAATAATCGTCTAATTTATCACTGGTTTTCCCAAATTTTTGAATGCTTTGAAGTTGCCATATATAATTTGATAAAAAAATTTGGAAAAATGGAGTTACTAAATCGTTTATACCTTGAACATATCCACTTGCAGGGTGTCTTATAGACCAAAAATAGAGTATTTTACGTAAAGAAATTTGAACTTTTTTATGACCATAAAGACTGACAGTTGGATTGGTTCTTTTGACGTCAATTTTAATTTGATGATAGATTTGTTTTTCCCGTGTCATATTAACTGAATCATCATTAAAATCAATCGATTGTTTCATGGTTTCAATCCCATCTAAATATTCTTGTCTTTTCATCTTTAAAATAGCACTTTGTCTGGATTTATTAGTAGGTAAATAACCAAGTAAAAGTTGCCATGAAAGAGCTCTCAATTCAGATGGGATCCCATTCCAAGATAACTTTCTTAATTCTTGTAAATTGATATTTGAACCAGTACTTAAAACGGTTTTAAATTTGTTGAATTTAGTAGTTTTCTGATGCAATTTGGACATTTCAAGGTTGAGTTTCATATCTTCCAAGTCTGTAGTCTTTTCACGATTTACGGTAGGGATTTCAGGTGGAATAATAGTTAAATCTGGGTAAAGTGAATCAATTGGCATCAGTTGAATGGGGGCAGTGTTTGTATAAGATAAATCAGCCGATTCATTAGCAATCAGATCATTTGGTTGTTCAAAATTAGCATCCCAATCGTCATCTAAATCTGTGTACTGTAATTTCCTTTGAATTGGGTGCAGTTTAACGGATTTTGATCCAGATTTTTGGCCTGTTAATGGTAATTGCATAAAGGAGTTATTAGTGGGGCCTACAGAAGCCGATCTTGAGGATTGTGGTGACAGATTTCTCGATAATGAAGTACTTCTTCGCGTTGATTCAGGATTCTTGGAATACGATAATGAACCATAAATTTGAGAATTGGTTTCGCTATAAGAATTTGAAGTTGGAGATAGGGAAAGGTTTTTAAGGAAAGAAGATATATTTCTACCTTTACCACCTTTTTCACCAAAAACGAATTCATTTGACACTTGAGTCATTTGTTGCTTCTTTGGCATGTTGTTCGCGAGGAAAATTTAGGTATGTTTAGGTGAATTTACGAGGTGGTACAGCGATGGTGCGGGAGGCTGGAGGAGCATGGCAGAAAGAGTTTGGGAGGGAGAGAGCAGGACAGAAAGAGTTTGGGAGGGAGAAAAAGGAAGAGTTTGGGAGAGGGACAGGAAGGAAAGAATATAGGATGGAGAAGTATGGAGAAATTATGGCTTTGGGCATACTATTCGTGGCATGGATCAGCAGGTGTAGGCTCGTTTAAGATTGATCTGCGCAGATGGTGGTGTGAGACATGAAGGGGGAAAAACTAAGCTGGCGGTGATCTCGCGGTGATCTTGCGGTGATCTCGCGGTGATCTTGCGGTGATCTCGCGGTGATCTTGCGGTGATCTCGCGGTGATCTTGCGGTGATCTCGCGGTGATCTTGCGGTGATCTCGCGGTGATCTTGCGGTGATCTCGCGGTGGCAGACAGGTGGTAATTATCTGAGCTTTAGATTAAATATAGAGTTGTATATGAGTCCGGGGTAATTTGCCTAATTGAAGTATAGATTGAAACGCTTATAATAAGTACATGAATCTAGAAAAGTGTCAATATAGTTCATGTAGACTGAAACACAAATTATCTACATTGTCGCTTGTGTGAAGAAAATAGTATTGAGCGATTTTAGCCGGTGTCTCACTTCGTCATTTATATTTTCTGTCATAATAGGCCTAGTCTACAGTCATTACAATTTGCAGTCATTACAATTTGCAGTCATTACAATTTGCAGTCATTACAATTTGCAGTCATTACAATTTGCAGTCATTACAATTTGCAGTCATTACAATTTGCAGTCATTACAATCATAGTCATTACAATTACAGTCATTACACAAGTACTAGAGATCAAAGTTAAATTCCAAACATATTCAGAATACTCCCACAGTGCTGCTTTCAATTTCAGGTCTTTTCGCAGCCATTAAAATATGGCATTAGTACCCCATAAACATAAAGTCTAGATCCCCATCATCCAAACACAAGAAAGCACCAGGTCCATCACCACCAGCACAATCTTAATGTCCAAGAGCTCCGTCACCACTACAAGAGTGGGTGTCTGGACCCCCAATCACCAACATACCGTGCCCCTACCGTGCCCCTACCACCCCGTGCCCGGCCTGCAGGCTCCGCCGCACAAATCTTTACCCCAGTTATTCTTCCCTAATGAACCAACACACCCCGTTGATTGCAAAACCCAAAGCCAGAAAATTACCTTATATTTTCGTGGCTTTGGGACTTGCCTTAACTATATACTGGTCGCTTCACAAATCTCCAAATTTATTATACTCCAAAACTCCCCTTCTTGATCCCCTTGAACTCCGCATCTACACTAACAATATAAGATTCGATAATCACAACCTCGACAAGCATGAAAGGCCATGGTCTCAAAGAAAGCATTTAGTGGCTTCTTCCATCGAGTTCAATACATTTAATGTTGACCAGGGGAATGTTGTATGTCTTCAGGAGGTTTTAGCTCATCAACTTGATGATATTTTGTATGAATTGAATAACGAAAAAGACACTGGAGATTGGACTTATTACGGGGTTGGCCGTACAGATGGTATTAGTGCGGGAGAGTACTCACCAATCTTGTACAAGAGCCTGGAATGGATTACGGTAGAATCTCGTACTTTTTGGCTTAGTGAAACTCCTGATGTTCCATCTCGTGGATGGGACGCAGCCCTTGAAAGAATTGTAACTATGGTAACATTACAAAGTAAAAGAAATCCATTAATTAAATTGAATTTTTTTAATACTCATTATGATCATAGAGGTATTGTAGCTAGAAGGGAGAGTAGTAAATTGATTGTAGAAAAGATGAAAAATTACAATAATTATCCACTGTTTTTATGTGGAGATTTTAATACTCAACCAACTGATGAACCATATCATATTTTAAAAAAGCTGGGATTCAAAGATAGTAGAAGTTTAGTTGATGAATTACATCATTATGGTCATGATTCAACTTTTACTGGTTTTGATAGATATAATGAAGCCAATACCATTATTGATTATATTTGGCTGCCATATTTTGCTAAAAATGGTAATGGTAGAGAATCAAGATTCTTTACTGAAGATGAAAATTACTTTGGATTTGATTTCCACCGTAAATATGAGATTAACATCAAGAACTTTGCTATTTTTGAAAATCATTATGGCTTTTATATGAGTGATCATAGACCAGTTGGGGCAGACTATGAGGTTAGTTTGAGTATTGGTTATGATTAGGTAGGTTAGGTTGGGTATGTAAGGACTTAGATTAGAAATGTATGTTTGGTTTTGGAGAGTTAAGTAATTGGTGAATGGGAAGGAAAGGGGATGAGTTGGAAGCTGGGGCTATTGGCAGAAACACTCTTTTGACCAGCAGAGTACATTCATAGTAATAGATGTCTTTCTTTAAGAGCTATAATATGCACCCAATTTTGGCGGCGAATTATTCACACGGAGAAATAAAAGAGCCCGTTCATTTCTGAATTTACTCGATCTTCAGATTTGGGAGTAACTTCAATTCCTTTTTAAATATTGTTTATCAATCTCATTTGTTAGGAAGTTTATCTTTAAAAATCACTCTATTTACAATACTTAACGAAACTTCTCACAATTTCTTTTACTAACCTTCAACATTTAGACCTATATTTTTTGAAAGGTGCCTTTGATGGATAAGTTTTCTTCCAGTTTCTGATGAGAGGAATTTAATTGATAAAAAAGAATGTTTCCATTTCAGCCAAATGCACCAGTCTTTATTAGGATCTTGAAAGAGTATCCAGTAGTCTACAAAGATCGAGTATATTCTGTGGTGTTCATATGAACCAAAACTCTAGATTGGTATTTCCTCTTTAATAAGCAATATCCATATATATGAGTAACCACCAATGAGAGCAAGCTATAAGTTGGATGTCTAACAGATAATGCAAGCCCAGAAAATGCTCATGTATAACTATACCCCACTTATCATGGAAAACAGCAAGATTCCTTATCGCTAATCCTTGGCATGTCATTGTTGTTTAGCCTACGGGTTTATTCGTTAGCGATTCAAGTTTATTCAATCGAAATAATTTCTATATAAAATCATGTAACTACTCAAATTAGGCTTAAAAATATACAAATCTACCACATGTACTACATTTTGAAGTTTCCCACCTCCTTTTGTCAATTTTAGACAATTAGCAAAAGCCGTACGGCCCCAATCTGTCATTAAGTTCCCCCACATAATATGCAAACCACCCCATATTTTCCTGCACATGATCAGAACTTGAAAGTTGGGTCCCCATTATAAAAGGATCTAAAGATCTTAATTTTTCTAAGAAAATGTCAAGTGTATACTCAGTTCACTCTCATGCACACGAGCATAATCAACATGTGGTAAACCCACCGAATTTTTCCAGCGGGTCTATCAAAAAATACATTAAAACTAGATTCACTACATTAATTACGTCAAAAGAGGAAAGAAGCAAATTTACTTGGTCAGAAATTCTTAATCCTTTTGCACCTTTGACTAATTTGAATAGAAGACAGTGGATTTATTTTGGTTTAGCTTGGTTTTCATGGACCTGGGATGCTTTTGATTTTTTTAGTGTATCGTTAAACGTTGCAGCCATTGCTGAAGATTTTGATAGAGAGGTCAGTGAGATAACCTGGGGGATAACTTTGGTATTGATGCTTAGGAGTGTTGGTGCTGCTATATTTGGTTTGATAGGTGACAGATTTGGGAATAAATATCCTTATGTGTTTGCACTTTCATTATTGGTTGTCCTTCAAATAGGTTGTGGGTTTGTTCAAACTTATCAGCAATTTTTAGGAGTTAGGGCCTTATTTGGTATAGCCATGGGGTCTGTCTATTCTGTGGCATTAGGGACGTGCTATGGATGCTCAAAAGAACCAGTCAAGTCTCTTAATCCAGACTATATCTCTACTATCAATCATGATGATGTGGGTATTTCGAAAAGAGCCAGAGGTGTCATTGGAGGTATTTTCCAGCAAGGTTATGCATTGGGTTATTTGCTTGTAGTGGTTTTCAATAGAGCAATTGTAGACAATGATCCCAGAAATGGTTGGAGATCAATTTTCTGGTTTTCAGCTGGTCCACCAGTTATTTTCATCGTTTGGAGATTGTGCTTACCAGAGACTGATGATTATTTAATCAAAAAGGCTAAACTTGATATCAGAAGAAAGCAAATGCAAGGAACTGATGATCTAAATCCTAGTACCAAAGTAAAGTTTAAAACTTTCATGTTGCAGGGTAAAGAAGTTATGAAAACATATTGGCTAATGTTCATATATTGTGTTCTCATGATGTCTGGATTCAATTTCTTGTCCCACGGATCACAGGATATTTTCCCTACTTTTTTAACAGTCCAATTGGGTTATGGTGATGACAGGTCAACCGTGACCAATAGTGTAGCAAATCTAGGAGCAATTTTTGGAGGCTTTATCTTTGGTCATTTTTCAACATTCATTGGCAGAAGAGTATCGATTATAATTGCATCAATTTTAACCGGGGCCATGATTTATCCGTGGGTAATGGTTCGTAATTCAGGTGTCAATGCTGGAGTATTCTTCCTTCAAGCTGGAGTTCAAGGAGCTTGGGGTGTAGTTCCATCTCATTTGTCAGAATTATCTCCTCCCGATTACAGAACTTTTGTAGTTGGTTTGAGTTACCAATTGGGTAATCTTTGTAGCTCTGCTTCCTCTACTATTGAATCAACAATTGGAGAAAGGTTCCCTATTACAGCACCCAATGGAGAAGCTGCTTATGATTACGGTTTAGTGATGGCTATTTTCTTAGCTTGTGTAGTTGGTTACTTGATTTTGATAGTTTTCATCGGACCAGAGAACAGAATGGCTTCCTTTGATATCGATAGAGATGATTATGTTGAAGATTTGGAAGATTTCAAAGGGGACGATGAGTCGGAGAGGTTGGAGGCTAAGACTGATGTAGTTCATAAGGAACAAGTGAGAAGTGTATAAAGATGTTTGTAGTTTGAATTTACGTGTGTAACGACTTTTGACATCGCAACAATTTGCAGCCATTAAAGTAGACGAATGAAGAGGGCAAAAAAAATCAGTGAGATAGAGGGTTTTTGATTTAATCAATAACGTACCACTAGAATTTCAAGTTTCATGCCCAAACCCTGAACATCTCCATCTCTATCAGTTATTCAGCTGTCCATGTCCCATGACACGGTTCGCACACGCCGGACAAAAATATCCTAGATCAACCCTAACACCCAGAATTTTTCATCCTCACCATGACGATAATATCATACTATGATCCATTCAGTATTTTCCCCCTAATAAAACCTTCATTAGATACAAAACTCCCCTTAACTAACCTTCATTGGAAGCTTCAAGATGGTCTCAAGTCAATTCCTCGTCTCCCCATAAATTTGGTTGAAGAAATCCCTCGAAAACCCGTTGAGGCCCTGGTAAAATTGATGTTTATAAATTCAACTTCATTAGATACTTATAAACTGCAAGTGAGACCTTTAATTACCGAATGGCTCAAAGGCATTGAAGGATGTGAATGGATAGTGGTAATGTACTCTCCCATTAAAAAGGATAAATACTCATTCAAGACATCAGTGTTTGAAAAATTAAGAGTTGATTTTGGTAAAGATGGGAAATACTCTCAAAACAACCAATCTGAAGGTGAGAGATTCTTTAAACTAAAGGAACCAAATGATAGTGAATTAACAAAGTTAGAGGTGTATAATGAATTTGTTAATTTAGTTAAAGAAGTGCTATTAATTTCATTTAAACGACAATTTGATGGGATAAATTCCAAAATCTTGGAAAGTGGTGAACGGGATTTGATTTATGTGAATCTTTTACTTCGAAAATCTAAATATTTCCGGGATTTATATCTATTCAAAGATGCTCTTAATGTATTACTGAGTTTACCTGATTTATTAGAATCAATTTATCATAAAAATACTTCATCATTTGATCTCCTGCTCGAAGTAAATTACAATGATATTCCCTCCACATTTACAGATATTGATGTGTTGAAAGAGCGAAATTATTTCAACATAATCACCAATGCATATCATGGGAAATTCCTGCTTTATCTTCAATTAATTGAAAATGAAAATTTATTATCGATTCAGTCTTTGTACACTTCAAATTTATTGCAAGAACTTATAAACTATTTGAATATTGTCAATTCTTTATTTAATTGGCAAGCTCTTCAATTCAATTATTATCTCATCGAATATTATTTGAACCATCCATTAATTCATAAAGTATTGAAAACACCCGTTCTGGAAGATATAAATAATAGTCCCCTCGAAGAGTACTTAGGAGAAATTGAATTATTTCAAAGATCAGCTCTTGTAAAAATTGGAAGCTTGAAAGGGTACACAATATATGAATTTCAAGATATCCCATTAGATAAACCTCAGCTTAAATTAGAAAAGACTCTCGATGAGCTTTTTTCATCCAAAGAACGGTTTTTTGATGTTTTTGAGCAAATAACTGAAAGTATAATACAACATTTTGTCAATTGTGATAGAACCAAGACAATTGATGTATTGAGTATTGATTTAGCTCTTTTAAATTATCAGAAACAAAATTATAAAGAAAGTCTCAATATTCTACAAGATTCATATGAGTTTTTTCTTAAAAATGGCTGGAATTACATGGGTGGTGTCTTATTAGAAATTTACGTAGATTGTATTGAGAAGCTTAACATTAATAACTCTAGTCTTCTCGTTCAATCATACATCAAGTTGTTTGCTAATTTGAAAACTGTCACGAGGCAAATAGATATTAATAATTATCGACTTACAAGAACTCAGGATCAAGTTTCTCAATTATTGAAGAAAATTGTTGATTCTTCAGGTTCTCTCGTTGATAGTTTTGAGTTTCCTCTCGATAGAGTATTTGATATTAAAGTTCCTCCATATATAAAACTCGATGATTCACTGTTCTTCATAGAATTACAGGTAGGTAATTTATATGAGATAGATTTTAGTGTTTCTTCTATCGAATTGGAATTATCAAAGGGTCTAACCTTCACTGCTGAAGATATTATCATACCAAAGGACAAGAATAGTTGTCTTAAATTAAGAAGCACCAAGTCAGTTCTAGGATTTTTTAGACCTGTTAAATTGTCATTAAATTTGAACCCAAAATTGAAGTTGGTGTTAGAGTTCGATCCTCAAGTAGAGGTATCAAAGAATTCCATTTTAAACGACTCAGTGGTCAACAATTTGAATAAAGTCAATTTGAATACTGAAATCGATCTGAACACAATTTATTTTGCAAGAAATGAACATGTGTTGCATTGCGATATAAGCTTCACCCCTAATTTACTTTTAAATTCCCCTTCTGTGGTTATAGATATACATAATGGGGAGCATGATGCTCATGACATAGGTTTATCAATTTTAACTTCGGAAAATTTCACCTATAAGGCCCATGACTTGGCGACAAAGCCTATTCTCTCTTCTGGTAAATCACAGACAACTTCTGTACCTATAGATCTTATATCTGATTCGAAAACTATCACGATTAAGGTGTTGATAAGTTACCAAATTGACGGGAAATCACACGAATTCATAGCTGAGAAACAAATTGATACGAATCTAGAAATTAGTGTTTCGGTACAAGACATTTTCAAGTCTAATTGCATTTTCTCCCGCTTCCAAATTGGCTCGGTAGTACCGTCTCCAATGAGAGTTATTTCGACTGGGTTGGAAGGCTCAGAGGAAAAAGTATCAAAGAATTATCATGTTTCGATTCCTAGAGTTACCCCAAGAGATTGTGTTGTATTTGGAGACCAAATTTATTCATCTTTCTACAAAATTGAACTTGAAGAAATTCACCTGGTCAAATCTTCTGATTTGTTCAAATTATCAGTCGAGTATTCTCCTATAGTTGGGGAATGCCGTAGATTATTATTGGAGATTGCACAGGCCGCTATTAAGCCGTATTTCTTCATTTTAAAAGATTTGATTTTATCACAGGTGATGTTCGATTTCCAACTATATTTGATGGAGAATAAATTAAGTATATTGAATGTTAATGAACTTAAGCATTTAACGGAGGCAGTGTCAAAGTTTATTCCAGTCGATGAAAAGCATCAATTCATTGAGTCTCTCTCGAAATTGTTGGTATCCACTTACGAGGTCACTATTGGTGAAGAGAATTACGATGTCCATACATTGAACATCTATTTGCCGGTATCAAATATTGATATTCTTCAAACTGTAGAGTTTAAATATGAACACAAGGATCAATATAAGGTGGGAGAGCCAATCCCGGTTGAATTGGTTATAGAATCTACTGGAAAATGGAGCAGTAAATCTAAAGATCTTGATGTTGAACCAGATTTTTCCATAAATGCCGAGTCTTCAATTTTAGAAGATGAACCTAGTTTGGAATCATTTCAAATAAGTCTTTCTAGTGATGAAAATTGGCTCATTTCTGGATTCAAAAGAAAGACGTTAAATTTTGATTTACGACAAAATAACAGCGTGAATAAGTTGAATTTGGTATTAATACCACTAGCAGTGGGAAAATTAGGACTTCCCAAAATCTCCATTAAGCTTTTGAACAACAAAGACCTTTCAATGGATATTTCTATCAAAAATGGTTCAAGTACCATTTTGGTGGTTCCAGAGTTAGATAGAATTACTTTTTCATTTTAGATGTAATATCTATTATCTATATACGAAAATTAAATAAAATAATGACCACTTAGGCCCAAACTTGCAATTGTTCGAAATATTCAACTCTGTGTTTAGTCATATCTAAGTTACGAGATACTTCAAATCTGATATCATCAACCATGACTGGGTGACCACAAGCAACGAATGCCAAACTTCCGTCAGTTTCTTGAATTTCATTGCACACTAAGTCGTGCATGTTTGGTCTACCTTCTTTAAAGTTAATACCTGGTAAACCATTCTTGACAGTTTCGACCAAACTGTGTTCATCCATACTATCGATATCTGAATTGTCTTTGTCACTTCTATCCTTGTCTTCAGAGATTTGCTTTTCAACATTGACGGAGTGGGAAGAATCCGAATCGTTCAAAATTGGTCTCAAATGATTCAACCCGCTTGGCTCTAATGAAGGCTTAGTTATGTAAATAGTTGTGTCAATATTAGTAGAAGTTAAGTTCTTCAATTCATGATAAAACCAAGCTAATGATTTCCATTCTCTGAGGACCCAGATCAATTTCAATCTTGGTCCATTACCATCGGCAGTTCTTCTTGAAAGATCAATACATTCAGAGTAGATACCTGGAATACCGTTACCTCCAGCGATAAATACTGCGTTTTTATACTTTCTGGCGGAAGAAGCTTCACCATATGGACCTTCAACTAAAACTTTGATCTTAGCAGTATGTCCTGGAGCTTTCAACAATTTTTTGTAGACACCATGGGTTACACCACCTTTCAATTTGATGTACATAACGATGTAGTTTCCCAGTTCAGAGGAGTCGGTGAAAGTGAAAGGATGACTTTGCCAGAAACAAGAAGGCAAGAGGAAGTGAACGAAAGCATGTCCTCCTGGAATGGCATGCCAGTAACTTGGTTTTGGGATAACAACTCTTAAGGTTTCTTCAGCTAATAAGGTAACATCAGCAGTTGGAGCACCAAAGGCGATGAGTCTAGTAAATCTGATGAGTCTATCAAATGCCCAGATAGCAATAGCACTCCAGTAAAATGGAGAATAGCCGAATCTTACTGTGTGACGATAACCACCAGCAATAAAAGCGATAGCCATACCAATATGAATCAACAAGAATACTTCATAACTCTTTCTTCTTAAAAACAAGAGACTTTGAACTAAAATGATTCCACCAGCGACACCAGCAGCCACACCCCATTGGACGAAATCTCTTGACATATGTCTCTCATAAACTCCTCTTACTTTATCAGTGACTGTGAAAGTAATAGCATGGATTATTACAATTAAAATCACCAATCTAGAAACAAATCTATGATAAGAGATGAAGGTTGCAAAATTCCATCTGGTAAGCCATTGCAAGAAGTTATTACGACCGGCGAACAACACCAAAAATGGACAAATAAAACCAACGAGAACCCCAGTTCTAATGGCGACCATACGAGAAACACCACCCTTAACACTTGGATAGACGGAGTTTCCTGGATATTGGTAGATACCATAACCGCAAAAGATTGCACAAAGGAAAGTAAAGCCGAACATGATCAACAGTTCCATTCTACTTGGGATTAACCAACCAAATCTAAAAGCATGAGTCTTTCTTCTGCTAATAGCAGCAGGTAAAGAAACATGTCTTCTCCAGAAGTTAGATAAAGGACCGGTGAACTTTCCGGTAAAATTTGGAAACAAGTGGATGGTCCAGTTTACAATTGATGCAATAGCTAAAACGACAACCCAGTAAGCAATAAGACCGTAACCAAAGTATTGAGCATAATTACCGTTCATTTCATCCATTCTAACATATTTTCTGTCAATCTTATATTGGTCAAAATCCATTAATACTGGGTAAGTAATTGGTCTTGTAGCATTGAAACCTTCAATTTCAGAAGCATTTCTAATTTGATCGAAATTTGAATTATACATTTGGAAAGCAGATTCATAAGTTGTTTCATTACCAAGCTTTGTACATTCTTCAGCAAATTGAGTAATAATTTCAGTTCTATTACCTTCACCTCTAACTAAACAGTCCATAAAGGTAATAAATTTACCAGGATTAGAACAAGCACATACTAAAGGAGGAGGATGTCTACCTTCTCTACAAAAAGTTGCAGCATTACCAACACCAGTATTGCAAGCTTCAACTACAATATCAAATTCTGAGACAAACTCAGGTAAAGGCTCAGCTAAAACCTTAGATACCAATAAAAAAATAAATAAATTAATACTTGGTAACATTTACAAATCTTTAGGGAAGAGAAAAAAATGGGATCAAAGAAATACAGCTATTTATATAAGAATAAAATGGAATTAATTGCCAATTATTGGATGAAAAAACTCATCCCTTAGATTAGCCACTCAGCATCTAGATTATTTGAAACTACTTGCCAGTGTTGGCTCATATGCAAAAAAATTTTAAAATTTGGCACAAAGTCCTGTATAGTGACCCAGGAGTTTTTTTATCAGATTTATCAGTTGCATTGTTCAACAGGCGAGGTACGTCATGATTCAAAACCAGAGGCTTTTACTATTGGGTGAAAATCAAAAGGGTTTAGAGCCAAGCGTTCGGCATTTTTTCAATAGGTCTATTATATGGCGAAAAAAATCGGTTGACAATAGTGAAATTGCTAACGTTGCGTATTAGTTTATTCGACGTTGATTTAGGCTATTTAATAGTATAGTAAATAGTTTTTAAAAAATCAATATTTCACAACTTATACGTGTTCAAACATCTATTCAACACAAATAATTTGACATTGACATTGACGGGATTAGCCCAGAATATTTGACTTTGACATATGTTTGAGCCCAGAAAAGCCAATAGCACACCGGAGTCCGAAAATCGGCCTGTCGGAGAACTGCATACCATTCCCTTGTAACACAAAAACTTAAATAACCTTACTTTAATAGGTAATATTAGGGTATTAATTGACGACAATACAACGTTAAATCGGTACTAGGCAACTTCGTATAAATTAAATCCGTTCATTAACTATATACTATGTTACAGGCAAATATTGGCATCAAATTAATGGTGACTTTTCAAAGGTTCCACCACCAATTTATCAAAAGTATACATTTGAGAAATTGTAGTTTGTCTGGTTAACATTGCTAATTGGTTTATACCTTCATTGTAAAAAGCAGTAATTTGTTGAGGATCATTTAACATTTGATGCTCTTTAAAAGAGTCAATGACTTTTCTCTTACTAAATTCTCTGAAATTATAATTATCAAATTTATAAGATTTTTTCAAGAGAGACTTGAATAATTGTTTAACTTGAGCTTGGTTAGGCATGGTATTCAGTAGTTTTATTTTCAGTGCGACGATGACGAAAGTCGATGATCCGCGAACGGTCGTGCAGTGAAAGCCTGCGCGGAACAGGCACGTACAGTGCGTCGGGCGGTGGCTGAGGTAATCTAGTGAGACAGCCGCCGTGTATAGATGCATCTTTTCATATTCAGATTCTTGGCAAATGTGTCACAATGGCTTATTACTGGCCCTTTTTTTTATTTTTCTATTTATCTATTTCATCATTTGTCATCGGATACTTCCGATTCATCTACATAATTTTCCATATATCTCTCAAATTGTTTTTGATCCATTTTTTTACCCTTTTTCTTTGACAGAGCTTCGGCCATCATTTCTTCAAAAATTCTGGCATCTTCTGCTTCTTCAGGTGATCTTTCAATTTGAATCATTAAATCTCCAATAAATTGAAGTCCTTTAGCTCTATTATTACGTTGTTTTTTACTTAAAGTTTTATCATTCAAAACTTTATTACATACCTTGTTTAAAATCCCTGTAACTTCAAATTTAGTTGATGCCCATGCAGTTGCTAAGAATTTCCCAGTAATCATTCTTTCCATTTCAGCAATTCGAAGTTTATCTAAATCACTAAGTTCTTCCTTTTGTTGAAGTTGTTCTTGTTCAAAAACCATGGCTTCCATTGATGCTTGAGCATCTAATGCAGTTTTTAAAATTGAAATCCCATTTCTCATAGTATTAGCAGTTGATTTTGCATTTGAAAAGATTTTAGAAACTCCAAATGTTTTAGATGCAGTTAATCTTGCTGACAGTTGATTCTTATAAATCTTACCGATCAAATGTAAGAGTTCAATACCAAAACTTTCAATTTTTAAATCTTCAAATTCTTTGAAAAGTTGAGTTTTAAAATGTTCTAATGCTTCAACATTGTCCTTTGACAGATCATATCTCTGTAATTTTTGAATTAATTTCTCACTTAATTCATCAACTCTTTGTGCTTCTTTTTTCTTACGTTCTTCATGAGCTTGTAACATCTTTTCTCGTTGTTCTTTAGTAATCTTTTGATTCTTCTTCTTATTAATAGCTTCAGTAGTTAAAATATCATCTTTTTTAGCTTTTTCAGTCGAAACTTCTTGAGATTCACTGGCCTGTTGAGATTCAGCTGCTTCTTCTTGTTCAAGAATTTCAGCAGTCTTACTCAAGTCATTAATCATGCTCAATTCACCAATCCAATCCCGGAAACTTTCACCTCCAAAAACCATGGTGAAAAACTCCAGTGGATCTATATCTTGAGCTTCACCGTTAGCCCGTTTTTCTGCCATTCCATCGACTCCTAATTCATCATAAGCTGCTCGTTGTTGAGGGTCCTTTAAGATCCCGTAAGCTTCACCTAATTCTTGGAATCGTTGAGGGGCTTCGGGATCACCAATGTTTTTATCCGGATGAAGTTTGATGGCTTGCTTTCTGTATGCTTTTTTCAATTCAGCATCGGAAGCTTCTGGGGTTACGCCTAAGAGGTCGTAATATTTTGTATCTTTAACCATTAGGCCAGCGATGATGCGAACTTTGAGTTTTGAATATGATGTTGGTAGGGGCACGTAGGGGCATGTAGGAGCAGGAGCAGGATTGGGAAAGAACAGGAAATGAGACACTTTAGAGATGAAGGATACATTACTGGTATGTGTTTGCATTGTGGGTTGTTTTGGGGCTTATCACTTCCGGTTCTTTCTTCGAGTTAGAAGCGGTGTCGTGGTGATGGGGTTGAACTGATGGCTGCAAAAAATTAGTCGCGAGGACTTGGAGTAATGGGTTTATGTGGTATAATGTAGCATTCTGACAATTAGCTTGCCGAAATGAGATGAGAATAATACATTGTGCTTTTATTAGTAAATATTCATAATTTATATATCGTAACCTTTTAAAAATTCATTAACATTTATATTTGTGAAAAGATCGAAATCTAAGTCAATTCCCTCTCTCGCTGACTGCCACATTTTATCGATATCTTCTTTTGCTGCCAGATCATGTTCAATGGTTGGTACCATCTTTCTCTGAGAGAAATCGAATTGGCCATCTTTTTTATACTGATTTATTTCATCCCATGAAAGTTGAAGTGCCTTATAAAATCTTTCAAACTGCTCCTCTGTAAATTCAAGGCCCTTTTGGGATCTCATTCGCATATATTCAAAGAAATCATTGTTAATTGCAAGATCGTAAGCAATATTAGCTTCCTTTTCTAATCTCCAAGCCGAGAAGTATCTGGGACTGAAATATCCAAAGATCTCTGTTATTTGTTTGATCAATTCTGCTGTCATCCTTTCACTTTCTTTGACTAAAGGAGCTATAGATTCATTGGTGTTAAGTTCACTTACTCTTTTGAATCTTATTCGTAAAGATATGAGAATGGTTTGAGCCTTATAAAGAAGTGAAAATAAGGTTGGAATGAGAGTGAAATCTCCCAATTGAGGAAAGAAATTATTACAATTGGAGAAAATTTCTAAGCAAACCGGAATAATTTCATAACATGTACCCAAAATCAATTTTTCAACATAGTAACCTACAAGTTCAATATCATTTTCTTTTTGATAATAATTGAATAAGTAAAAAATCAATGAAACATCCATATCCATAATTGATAAGTTATGACCTACTTCAATTAGCCGTGGTAGATCATGAGTTTTCTGATCATATAAAACCTCTCTAGTGTACCCATAGTATTTTATAGTAGACGCTTCAATAATGTTTAGGAGTTCTGTTATATCACAAACTTTTACCAGTTTAATGCTTCCAATGAGATCCATTAATTTAGTCAACTCCAATATACAAGGAAAAGGTTTAGAATTATAGCTATTCACAACAGATTCTAATTCTTTGTCAATGATATTATCAGCATGACGGTCTGGGCTTTCACTTGGAACCAAAGTATCAAATGAGTCTGGACGAATAGGTATATTATACCCATTAATAATACACTGACTGACGCACATATTATATACTTGATACCATATTTTCCGGTTTAATTTCCGTTGTCTTGAATCAGGTTCTTGGTGGTGAGTGTAAAAACTATCCCTATTGTATCCCAATGAGTACAGTAAATTTAGTAAGTGCATAGTGTTACTGTAAGATTCAGGTTCTCTTAAACTATCACCTTCTTCTGGTGCATAAGCAGTATAAATTCGAATCAATAGAAATAACTGGACAACTTCAATACTACCTGTGAAATGGACATTGAACAATGAGAAGCACCTTTTAGCTAGATCCACTGAATCTTGGGTGATCGAGTGCTCCAAAAGATAATTTTCTGGTTCCGAAGAACTATGACTTGATGTCATTACATGATTAGATAATCTTAAAATAATTAAAAGGGCCCCTAAAACTGCAAAATCAATTGGTTTAGTGATCTTCAAAGAACTGATTCGATCTTCTGACAGAGTCATCGGTCCAATTATACTAATTATTTTATCCATGAATTCTCGTTGATCGATTATGGGGAAAATGGGGTATAATTTAATAAAGAATAGATTAACATATCTCCAAATGGCTTTTTTAACCGGTAAAGCTGCCAAAAGCTGATTTTCAAATTCCCTTGAACGAGCTTGCAAATCAGGAGTTGGTTTATTGACCGGGGGTGGCTCTTTAGTAGTATACTCCTTCACATCAGTGACCCCATTTAAGTAATAAATTTTCTTAATGAACGACTTGGCAGCTTCAGCTTCACTAAGTTTCAGTACTTCAGCATCAATTTGAGGACTTATTTGGTAACAGTACTCTAACCAACATGCTAAAACCGGATCACATCTCAAAAATGCCACTGTAGTGAGAGCTGAGTACGATCTTCTAACCAGTTTATTGTGGATGTATGTCCCCAGATAATCGGCAAATTTGATTTCTCCTTCCTTACCACAAACAGGATTCATCCCCAAATAATGGTGTTTGATATTAGCGGCTGTTACCATATTATTGGTGCTGAAAGGACTAGGGCCAAACCCACCACTTGCATCCATTTGCGTGTCCCCACCGTCTTCAACTAGACTTGGAGTATTTAACACATTTCCGGGATCGTACAGCTCAGAAGCATCGTACAAGTTGCTATAGATAGTACTCAGTCGTTGGGAATCATTGGGAGTTTGCAATTTGTTTTCACCGTTCAATTCATGAGAAGAGCTGGATTTTTCAACCTGAAAAATTGCCGTATAGGGAGAAGGAGGGCCTTTTTTTTTATTACGGTCATAAACGCAATTGGGGTTACCGTATTTAACACATACTGAGCAAGGCTTCTGTCTGTCACATCTTCGTTTCCTTTGTTTGCAGAAGGTGCATACTAAAGATTCTCTATTACGTTTTTGACTTGACATGCGATTCGTAAATGTTCCCGATAAGGACTTAGACGTAATGGTGGTGGTCGTGGGAGCACCGATATGGCTGCTAAATGGTTTCACCAGTATACTTTGCATCTGATTATCTTTTATGTTGCAAGAGGTCTTTGGGGTCGATAGTTACCTCTTGTATATGGATGTTGACACAACCATACAAATTTGTGGTCAGTAAGCATAGAATCAAGAGTCGTTAATTGTTGGAGACCACAAGCCACGGTATTTAATAGAGACATATATGTATATATGCGTGTAGATAGAGGGAGCTGGAGAGAAAATACAGACAGACGAGAGACAGAGACGACAGACAGACAGACGAGAGACAGACAGACAGACGAGAGACAGACAGACGAGAGACAGAGACGACAGACAGGGACACCTCTTTACATGCAAGCCTTTAACTCCATTGACTATACAAACCTATCAAAAAACTGATTCACTTGATCTACATCAATTCCAAGACCATTCAACGCTCCCTGAACATCAAAACCCTCATTTTCATTCATGTAATCCAAAAATCCGTCGTCAACTTCAATGCCATACTCATTCATGACTTTCTTGGCCTTTTTCTGGAACTTTTTCCCTTTATCAGATCTCTTCTTACTCTTATTGGGTCTCTTTTTACTTGGTTGTTCATTAAACTGATTTACAAATGAATTGAATGCCAATTGATGTACTTTTTCACTAACAAACTGCCTTATACTACCACCATCATAATGTTCCATTGAAGCTTGAAAATATGGGATATCTTGACTGAAAAATTTCTCCCCCCGTAAATACACCGCCAATGCCAAGATCACAGCCATCAAAAGAAGCCATAATTTAATCATTAGAACCACCATATTTATCCATGATTTTATCACTCTCTTGGTGAATCTGTAACTGATATAAATACCTATAATGGCGGAAACTGTTTGGGTTAATTGGGGGTAATTTGTATTACAATACTGACATAATGATATGGACTTAGCTATGATTGAAATGGAGACCGAGGCGAGAATCGAAACGGAGGCCATTAGGATGTCATAACCAGAAGCCATTATGGGAATTGCGAAATCTGGAGAAAAGAGGATGCGAAATCAAGGTGGTCGTGATGGGAGTAGGAAATTTCTATGGCCTATCAATTCGGTGTATTGTCAGGGGGGTTGTATATGGGGTAGTTTATGGGATTAGTTTATGAGGTAGTTTATGGTTTATGGCATGGTGTTGTATATTGTATTATATAATTTACGTGTCCCAATCATTAATCCCACCATTTAAATCTCGATGAGTGAAAAATTTCTTTGAAAGTTGTTACTCCATTAAATTTGACAGATTTTTTTTAGAATGAATATTTTCATATTCGTGTGCTCTCGAGTATAATTCATTTACCTGTTCTCTCCTATTAAGTTAGGGAGTTTAGGTTATCTGATAGAATATGTTAATAACCTCATCTATGGTGAATTTCTGTTGATAATATATGGACAGATTAACTAGTGGTTATAAAGTATATCTTGAAGATTTTTCATTTCTTGGTATCCCGTTATATCACTACATTTAATCAAATTTTCTTCGGAATCTAAGCTCTATATCTGAACTACTCTTCCAAATTTTAGATTTAATGGTTTGTAATGTCATGCTTGGTAATAATTCTTGTCCTTTACATTCTAAAACTAACCACTCAACTGGATCAAGTTTTTCCTTCATTTCACTAGTTCTTGAATCAAATTTTTCACATAAATAATTTAAAATTTTACTAACTCTTAACATATTATGGGATGTTAATTTAATTGATGATTCAAGTGCTGGTAAATTTTTAATCTTTCTCTGAGATTTACCCTTGATCTTCTTTTCTGGTGGTAATTTTTGGTAATCTACTTCTAATAATTGAAATGCAATTTTAGGACTTTCCTTAATTGGGAATTTATCGTATAAAATAGGTTGCCCAATCCATTTCGGTAAATAACTTCTTAATTGTTTAACAAATGGAAAGCTTTCTTTTGTATAAGTTAAGTCATCAATTTCACTTAATCTGAAACTGAATACATCTCTTAAATTACCCAAATTTGGGGAATTTTCAAAGATAATAATAAGTAGATCTTCTGGGAATTGATTTAAATCTATTAATGGTTTATATGGGATATATTCTTCATTACTGAGATAATTTCTATTCAAATCAGCATTGTTAGAATATATTTTAAGTAAGGTTTCCGGAACCTTCAGTCTTGACATCATCAACTTCTCACTGTATCTGGTCTTATTGTCATGTAAGAGATAATTGATTGAATCTTCCTGTTCTGAAATGTCATTGTTTTGAATGAATTCTTGTATCATATCATCAGGATTTTGCGATTCATTAATACTCACGTTACTACTATTGGTAGCACTATTTGTTTGAGAAACAGAGTTGGCCAATGGTATAGAAGACGATGATTTCCTCGAGAGTAATTTAATTTTATTGAATGCATCCTTGGAGTTAGATTCAGCCTTTTTGGTAGCTCTCAATTGTTCTCTGAGTTCTCTGTCGAATTCCCATTCGAATAATGCATATTTGTGGAATATAGAATTCAACAATATCCTTGATACTTGAAGTCGATCATCGGATGTTATTTTAACCTTACTGTTCTTCTTAGCCTCGAAGTCAGTTTCTATATCAAGGAAAGGATATTGTTCAACTAATTCGTCATAATAAACTTCGACGTTATTGAAATTGGTTTCTCCCAAAGTAACCAACAACTTTCCGGATTTTATCTCAACTTCACACCAATTATTTAATGTATCGGTTGTTTGATGTTCTTGAAATATCAAATCCATGTCCTTGAATCTTTTCTTGATCATCTCACTCGTCATTTCAACAGCTCCACTGGTATAAGTGAATGTCTTTAATTTCTTACAAATGAAAATATCCCAGATAGAGATATCTCCATTCAAATACAATACAAGCATCCATCGTTTGTTATTGAATAATCTCTTGGCGATGACACTTTTAGGTATCAATGGGTATTTCTTAATCGGTTTCTTATTGAAAGGGATGAGTGATATTTGCTCAGGCCGTACTGGATTTAATAAGATCTCCACTGGTGTGTTATTGATGAAATCTTCTGGTGGTGTATTGTTGTTTTTGTCGACATTGACAAACTCCATTGAAGGACCACCTTCACTTGTATTTAGAAACATTGAATCATATTCAGAATCGAAATCTTCAATTGCATTATTACCATTATTTTGAGTCAGGAAATTAGATTGAATATCCAAGTTAGTTTCCATTGATAAATGACTTACTAATTCAAAGAAATCTGAATTGATATCACCTTCTTTATTTTGATCATTAATCAAATCGTCTGTCAGAAGCAGGTCAATTTCCTTTGATGTACGTAAATATTGATAAAGAGCAAGATCTTGAGTCTTGGGAATTTGAAATCGATTTAAATTCATATCAGTTGATGCAAAAAGCGAAATTTCTTCTCCTTGAATATCTTGAACACATAAAGACATAACTGGAGTGTCACATTTGGCTACGAGAGTAGATAACCCAAGTTTCCCGGTTAATGGAGATTCTGGGGATCCATATAAATATGACAAATCCGTTTTAACGATATTACCCATCTTATCAGCTGAATAAAATGTTTTGAAATCAGCAGAACTAGATGTTAAACACCAAACTGGATCATCATGAACATCGACATTTTTAAGCACCTTAAAAGTTCTCAAATCCCAGAGTTTGATGGTGGAATCGGACGATCCAGATAACACGTAGCTGTCATTCATAAGTAAACATCTAACGGTATCTTGATGACCAATTAACCTTTTGATAAATGGAATTTCCAGACGTTTATCATAAATATTGATGGTACTGGCAGGACCTCCACAAGTCACCAAATTCTTCCCATCATTGGCCAACGAGTAAATAGAATCTGAAACAGTGGCCCCAGAATTGTTATTCATGATTCTCAGAGGACTCAAACGATTTAAATCCCACAACACTATACGACCATCGAGGCCACCACTTATTAAACTATTTGTTCTATCGCAATACAGTAATTTCTTTACATAATCGGTGTGAACGTTTGAGAATTTCTCCGTGTTGTCCCCGTCAAGATTGACCAATTTTAACGATAAATCTGAAGAGCAAGTAACGAGACCTTGATCATTATTGACCAATTGAATATCATTGATCCAATCAAAATGAAGATTATGGTTTCTGGTAACTCCCACGTTTGTATCAACATGATTATATGGTAAAGGATTTGAAGATATTGAAGTTTCCAATCTCAATAACGACTCATCGAGATCTTTAAAATCATCTGATTTTTCAAAAGATCCATCACCGTAAACAGCTGTACCTTGATTATAGCGAGAGGACCCATTGGAACTGGTACCATTGAAGTTATTACCGTTCTTGATATGGCCATTGCTAATTCCGTCCCACACTTTGACTACTCCGTCACGACCTCCAGAAAAAAGTTGATTTCTCACTGATGAATATTGCATGGCGTTTATGGGGAGAATATGATTCTCATTCCCGGGAGATTCACCAATTACATAGGATAATCCTTTTCTAATTTTAACGTAAGTCATGGTGAAAAATGGGGAACCTCCTTCGCACTGTAGCCGAAAAAATACGGAGAAGGTGTGCATATAGTGAGATCTTTCTGCTAGGTTGGGTAGTGTGGTGGAAGTCTGGTGGAAGTCTGGTGGATGTTTGGTGGATGTTTGGTGTGATGGTGTTGTGGAAGAAAGGAGTGGTGGCTGTAGGGTATATGGTTTTAGCCCTGTGTGTTACTGCTAGGGTAGCATATTGTCACAATACCATCACTTTGAAATATGATACAATCTCTACAGTTGAGTCAAAGCGGCGCTCAGATTGACTGTAACTTTTGAATTTGAGCGTCAAGATTGACAATTATTCCATGTTCCATGACACCGATCAATACCACTACTACTCTAATTTACAAGAGCATGCATTCAATAGCAGCCAGAACAAGAGTTTAAAAATTCTCCTTACTCACTTCATTCATCGAATCTTTTTTGCTACTTATTTGTGTGGAGATGATATTTAATAGAAAACCCGCCTCTTTTTACCGACTTTCTTCAATTTCTTCTCGTGTTTAAGTTTACAGCACTTGAAAGTAAATGGAAAATGAGTTGTGCTGCTTTGCAAAAGAGGGTAGAAGAGGGAAATATACCGAGTATAAAGTGGACCGACAGTTCGTGGAATCAACCAAGCTTAATTTATCTAGAAATTCCACTGATAATGCTACTAATTGAAGACTTTCCATTAGATACAGAAACTGGCATAATGGCTGCAAATTATTGGGTGAGACACGCCTTCTGAAATTTGTCACCACAATAGTAACACTTACTTTAGTTTATCCGTTAACCATACCACGGCTGCTAGTTGCCATATCAAAAGTTTAATGGTTGACATTTCGATCCATACTACTAACAGCTAGAGAACAGCTTATCTACACCACCCACAAATCGCGAATAAAACTATCATGACTGACATCCCCAACGACGAAATAGAGTCCCAACTTAAAGCTCTGATCTTTCTCATGGTATCCAAGATCATTGAAGAGGAAACAAGCAAAATGGAAGTACAGTCAACTCCCATGTTCACTGCTTCATTGGTAGATTTAGTGTTCAATCAATTGTTGAACTTGGGAGAAGATTTGGAACTGTTTGCTCATCATGCCGGCAGAAACACTATAAAACAAGATGACATATATATGGTAGTGAGAAAGAATGAGGTGTTAGCCAATATATTGAAAGAGTACGAACATATGCTTAGTTAAACAGTAAATGGAAGACGGTTTAGGTGGTGGGCGTGTCTGTTCCAAAGTGAAAATTTTCTGGCTAGACGAACAACTGGTGGCTCCTTTGACGCGAATCGCGTAGACGGGGTGACGGGTGGAATTGGACCTAGTAGGTGGTAAACTAGCGCGAGCCTCGTAGGGCTCATCGCGAATACGCGTTCAATTTATCCCAATTGGGTAAATTTATTTTCACGGTGCATAAACATATATAAACCTGTAGATCCATTTATTTGTTTAATTAACCATGAGAAAAAGACTGTGTCAAACATATCCTTCTCCAACCAAAAGATCTAGAATTCTTTTTGATACTACCAATTTATCACCTCCAGTAACTCCAGAGAAAAATCGAATTGTAGATTTCGATATCAAGCATGATAAATCCGGGGTCAGAAATTTGTTCCCTTCACCTCCAACTACACCAACTAAGAAGTCTCAAACTTCAGTTTACTCTGAAGCTAAGGCATTGTTTCTGAGAGGTTGCAGTACTACTGGACCTTTAGTTGGAAGAGATGATGAAGCTGCTATAATTGACCGATTCCTCAATTTTTCACTCAAGAATAATTTGTGCAATTCAATGTACATATCGGGGCCACCTGGTTGTGGTAAAACTGCACAATTGGACTGGTGTTTATCGAGCATCAATCTCAACAACTGTAAGGTGATAAAAATCAACTGTATGATTCTTACTAATCCACAAGGTATATTTGATTGTATAACTAGGTCATTGGAAGATGGTAAAGACTTGTATGAAACTTTAATCAATGGTGTTCAAGGTGTTAAACTGGTTATTGTGGTATTAGATGAAATTGACTACTTGTTAACTAGAGATCAGGAGATTCTTTTCAAATTATTCAAGATGTCTGAAAAGTCTCATAGTAGTAAATTTATGACCAAATTGATTTTAATTGGTATTTCCAATTCTCTCGACTTGTCACAAACTTTATTGCCCAAATTAGAGAGAAATCAAATTTCCCCTAAGCTTGTCTCATTCAAACCATACAACTTTGAGAAGATGAAACTTATTGTCACTGAGAAATTGAAACTGTTGGTTGAAACCGATAAAGAGAATATTCAAGAGAATTTCATTCCGATAATAAATGCATCGGCTATCTTATTATGTTGTAAGAAGGTTTCTTCAAGTACTGGAGATTTGAGGAAGTGTTTTGATGTAATTTACAAGAGTATTGAATTATTAGAAAGTGAGATTGCAAATCAAGATTACGATTTAATCAATTGTCCAAAAGTTACCATAAGTCAAATTGCCAAAGTGTGCAATTTAAACCAAACCAATTCAATTTTGAGTAAATTAACATATTTACAACAAACTATAATGGTTTATTTACTTAAGCATGAAACTGGAGAACAAGAAAAGTTCACCATTAATGAATTTTACGAATATTATAAAAATACTGTTTTGAATAACAAATTAATTAAGATTAAAAAGACTGAATTTTTAGAGATTCTAATCAATTTAGAATCTCTTTCAATAATAAGTCTCTCCAATGAAAAAAATCCTGGATTGAAATATATTCAGAGTAATGTAAATTATCAAGATTTTAATAGAAGTATCAGTAGTATAGATACTCTAAAAAATTTATTATAGATTGTAATATAAATTAAATTATTTTGTATTAATAATATACAGATCATAAATTACATGCAAATTTGTGTGATTAATTGATATCCTTCTTTTCTAATGGATTATAACGTAAAAATTTTTCAATTAAATCGACATGAGTTAACACCATTCTTCTACAACAATATCTCTTCAATTTTAATTGATCCAAAGCATCACCTTCGGTAATGTTTTCATCTTGTAATAAATCTAAATAAGTTTCCCATTTATCACCAACAACTTTACCACAAGAGAAACAACGGATAGGAATAATCATGGTGAAAAACTTGAAAAGTTTGACTTTTTTTTGTGCGAAGACTTATCAACAACTCGAGTGGGCACGACTCTTCCTTAACTAGTGCGAAGACCTTTAAAATTTTCTGCTCATCGAACCCATCGCACCAGTTAATTTGTAAATAAAATGGAATGGTCAATATCTATGGCAAATGGGGGTAAGATACTCGATCTCCCCAACTCCCAAAATATATCTGGAGTTTACTCCGAAGATGGAAGGTATTTTATAGCTGTTTTATCTCACCAATTGAGAGTTCACTTTATATCCACTAGACAATGCACCAGAACGGTTGATTTTGATTTTACAAATGTTGTAGATCTTTATTTGGATCCAAATAATCCCAGTGTCATCATAGCATACAAACCATCTGAAGTGGTTAGAATCAACTGGAGAGAAAAGCTCCAAGATCCAGTGGTATCTCGTCAAGTTATTGAAGATCTCACCTCAGTGGTGCATCATTACGATGACGATGGACTTTTATACATTTCTCAGAAAGATGACAACACATCTGTGATTTACAGATCGCCAGCTGGAGAGTATTTGACTATTTATGAAACCACAAGTATCGTGAACTATGCTGTCTCACTGAATAAGCATTATTTGGCCATGTTAAATGATAATAGAGATATTATAGATATTGATTTAACTAGCTACTTAACAATTGCTCCAACATCAGAATCAATTCAGGAGCTCTCAATCGACATAAAGAGTTTCAATTACAAATCCCCTATAATTTCTATGGCTGTTAGTGATGAAAATCTTATCGCTTTAGGAAGTTTATCAGGACCAATCCAAGTGATTTTTAATGACGAAAATGATAACGAAAAAATTTTGAAATGGCACATTGGACCTGCCAAATGTTTAAAATTTCATCAAAATTTCTTATTGTCTGGAGGTGATGAAAAAGTATTGGTTATTTGGCAAATTGATGATGACAAAACTCAATTTTTACCTAGATTAAACGGAGTTATCAATAAAATTTCAATTGATGTAAATAAACCAGATCATTACAACCTCGCATTAGATATAAATGGAATATCTGAATTATTGATTTTATCATCTGTTGACTTGGTCTCAAGACTCACAGTCAATTCTATAAGACCAAACTTAAAGAAGAAAACAACCTTCAAAAATTCCACTTCTTTGGTCTCAATCAATCCAAAGTCAAATCATCTATACCTTCCCAACGAGAGTAATATCCAAGTTTATGATCTTGTCAAGAACGAGCAAGTGTATCATCAAACTGTATCGTCTGTTGTATCGATGGGTAAAGTAAAGTCTGAGACCAAATTGATGGATCCAGTGGTGACACAATTGGCTTTCACTGAAGACGGAGAATGTATGTGTACTTTTGATGTGATCAAGGGTAATGATGTGGATAACTTGTTGAGTCAAGATGATACGAATTTTGCATTGAAATTCTGGAAATATCCAACTAACGCCAGTGGATGGGAATTAGTGACTAAGATCATAAATCCTCACTTAACAAGCCCAGTTGCTGCTGTTTTGCCTTATCAAAATGGCTTTATTACCGCTGATACTCATGGTAATTTAAGATACTGGAAATCTAAAAATAAAGCTTGGGCTCTAGTTAAAACTTTCGAGTTGGCCAAACTGGACAGCCGTAGTGTAGACTTGACCAAAAGCGAAGACAGCTCATTGATTGTCTTAGCTCATGAGAATGTGGTATATTTGTTAAATTCCAACTTATCATTGGTTCAAAATTTACTGCTAGTAGAACTGAGTATTAGGTCTGTCGAACTCGTGGAAAACAATCTAGTAATATTGAGTAAGACCAAATTTGTATCATTCGATTTGGTGAACTTCAAATTCCATTTAGCTGCAAAGGTTAATGTAGCAGCTGCCAAAAGTTATTTGGTAAGTAATAGAGGAATAGTTGCATTATCTTTAAATAACGAATCATCCAATAAAAGTAGAATAATGCTTTTCAGGTCTGACACTTTGAAACCAATCTTTTCCTTTGATCATGACTGTTATGTTAATTCTATTTCGGCATATAATGATGGGTTTTTATTCGTCGATAATCAATTGAGAATTGGTGTCATCACAAACAGTGAATTGAAGTTAGCAGAAGAAACCGAAATTACGGATTTGAAAGTTCCTGTTGCTCCTATTAGTTCATCAAATGGTGATGTAAGTGAATATTCGTTCAAGAATTTTGACCTTAATTCATTCAACAATATATTCGAAACTGACAACTTAGAGAGTCTATTCGATAATATTGTGAAAATTGTAAAGTAATATATATGCATTCTATTTACATAATTAAGTGAATTTATATCACTGTTCCAATCTTTTGATCGCCAAGATTGATTCGATCTTATTCAATGCCAATTGTAATAAATCCTTACGTTTCTGCAAGTTGATGTGTTGTTCAATCTTCGGATCTTCTTTGGCTAATTCTTCAATTTGATCTAGAGATAAATTATTGAAGAACTTTACGTCTAATTCTCTTGGGAAATTGTAATAAAAGTCATTCAACAACTCAACATTCAAGAATAAGATTGATGTAGATGTTAATTTATTGTTGATCACATCAAGGTATACCTCAGGACATTGTACCTTGTTATTCTTAGATTTGCATTTATTGTTACTCTTCAAGAACTGATATCTAGTTTTCAAAAGAGTCAATCTATCTTGTAAGAAAACGCCCAACTTTCCCCTTTCTATCAAAGTAGATGAGAACCCTAAAGTTTCGTGAGAATCAAAATCAATATCTGATTTCAAGTTGCTAAGATACTTCATTACTTGACTGAGTTTTCTTCCTCCAATGTTATTCTTCAATGTTTGGAATAAATCGTCACAATTTTTTATCTCTTCTCTCAATAACACTATTGAATTGTCTCTTGAAGCCATCCATTCTCGATCCTCGATCTCAATCTCATATTTAAATGGCTTAATACAATTTTCGACTTGATCAGCAGTTGAGTAATACTTTGAGCTTAATACTTGATTGGCGACTTCTCTTATGAGTTTTTTTGTGTGTTGATGATTTTTCAATTGGGTGTTATTTGTTAAATTATCAACCTCTTGTAACAAAACATTGGTGATAAGGTTGGTGGTCAATCTTCCAATACCAGATTTGGTAAGATTTGAGCTTATTCCATCAAGTTTCCTCTCCCAATAGATGTCATGATCCCGAAGATTAGACAATTCCTTCAAGTCGTGACCATCATCTATAGACCAATAATTTTTCGCCAACAAACTCAATGTCCTCTGGTCTAGTTCATTCTTTATCAAAGACCGAAGCTCTTTTTTTGAGAAATTGTGACTTAATTCCTTGACAGATAACTTCAATAAATCGAGATTGTTGGCTAAATACATCTGTGGAGTTAAAGGCAAATCATTGAATTCAACTTTGAATTTATAATTGGTTTCTTCATATTCCTTTTGAATGGCAAAATGAGTAGGCTTTAGATTTTGAGTCATTGTCTTTTCTAGAATTTTGATGAGTTTCTTCTTTAAGTTTTTGGTAGACACAATACAATCAAGGAAATCAGATCTATGCTGATTGAAGTAACTAATCTCAAAATTCTGCTGGGCCAAATACGACTGATGACTGTCAACTGCACTTTTCTTGAAAATAGACTGACCTGCAGATTTGGGTAATTTGGTGATTACACCAACATAACCTAATCTTAGAGGGTATTTCTTGTTATTCAAAATCTTGTTAGCCAACGGAGGATCTATCAAATCCAATTTGGTGATAACCCCCAAAGTTCTTTCACCTCTTGGATCTACTGTCCTTGCAGCTCTTAAAGCAGCTGAATTCGCCAAATCCACATTGGCGGCAGAAATAGCGAGAATGATGTTTGGAGCTTCTAAATACTTATCACATAATGACCTGATTTTCCGTTTCAATTCTGGAGGTTGGTCGGCACTCTCGATTTGAATATAACCTGGTAAATCAACCAAAGATAAATCAGGGATTTTGGACAGCCTGATAGTCACATTAATTGGATCGTCACTTATACATTCCAGAGATGGTACCTGAAGGTTCAAATCCACCAACATTTTCTGCACCTGTCTGAAATCAGTGAATTTCAATTTCAAGTCTGGAAACTCAACAACCGGAGTGTCATCCACACTATTAATCAAGGTCAATTCTATAGGTCTTTTGGTGACCATATTGTCACCCTTAGGCAAGAATTCGTGACCTACAATACTTTCCAATACAGACGACTTTCCACTTGATTGAGAGCCAATCACCACGATGGAAGGTAATTTCAAATGATTCGAATCATCGACTTGAGATACTATATTTCTTATTTCGATCATTTGCTTAGTCAAATTAAGCATTTGCATATTAGTATCATCTTCCTCTGCTTCCAACTCAAATTCTTCCAACTCTGATTCTTCGACATCATCTTCGACCAATGTGTCCTCATCTGACGATACAGCAACTGCAGCTGCTGTGGCACCAACAGCTGTGGCAGTATCTCCACCATCTCCTCCTCCTCCAGCACCATCACTGCCATTGCCACCAGCACCATCTCCGCCGGCACGCTCCCCATTGTGATCACCGAAACTCCGTAGAAAATCAGATGATTTATCCAACATGTCAGTCGTAAAATCTTTGAATGAATTCAACTTATCAGTCGTGTAACTGGATGCCTGTTCAACTTTATATGCCACGTAAGAACCTCCAGCAGCAACCGTTCCACCAATATACCCTGGCACCCTAATTAATTTAATAAACGGTTTTGTGAAATTGATATTTCGGGAAAACATGAGATGAGATGGCTTAAATGGTTTATATCGATTGATGTGTGATATGTAAAAGGGACGGGCCCCAATCATACTATTTGAAGGTTTCAAATGTAGATATCGAACTGATGATACTTTCATTTGAATGATTTAAGATAAAAATTACGTGAGAATTTAATGCGCATTTGGGGAAAAATAAATGTGAGATGGGCAAAAAAAGAAGTGCCTCCTGCCAGAATTGAACTAGCGACCTTTGCATTACAAGTGCAACGCTCTACCACTAAGCTAAGGAGGCGCGATTTCTGAGTGGTCAGGTTACCCACCGGCCAAGGTTGCTATGCCATTTTATTTGGTTGGTGCACTACCCTGGCTTCAAATGTGAATTTTGAGCTTTTAATAGGCGAAATAAGATAATTAAAAGCAGTTTTATGTTACTTCAGACTCTTTTTGGATGAAAAGTCTTTCACGTCTCGAAAATATGGCGGTATGCATCGCAGACAGTCAGAACGTATTTCACAACATGAAATGGTTTTTTTTTGCTTTTTTGGATCAAAACTCCTGTTGAAAGGAAAAAATGATACCTCCTAATATCTTGCTCTTTTTATGGACTCCTCTTCCTTATATTATTGTTCTCTGATACCAGCGAACGAGTGGAATTGGGATCTATCCTAGGTGGGATCTGTCCTAAACAGGATCTCCTCAGCCAAAATCGGGAATCTCGCCCGAGAATCACCAAATATCAGTTAAAGAGAAACTCACCTACCATGTCTAGCCACGGCAATAATTTTATGAGGAAATAGGCAGCCTAATACAGAAGCTAATGAGCTTTCTATACCGACGGTAAAGCTCTCTCAACCAAGATTACTCCACTCGTAGTATTTGACTCGGCCGCCTTTTAAAGTCAAACTTAACCATGCGGACCGTATTAATAGACATTGCGGATTACTAAATTTCGAATGACATCAACGGGTCAAACTTTAAATTTGTTATCCGTCATCCGATGTCTACAATAATCCGACTTGTACAATAATTCGGGTTCGACAACTTCCGGAATTGTACAATGACTTCAGTCTCTACGACAACCCAATTTCTACGGTCTGAATATATACAATGTGTAAAAATGAAATAAATAGAAAACAGAGCAGATGGAAAAATTTTGCAGCCAAAATCGACAAAGAAGTAGAGCTCGGGTAACTAAGTCCGATCGAAGTTGAACATAAATGGATAGAGCCGACGGGATCTGCAAGTGTCAAGGTGGTAAAGCCCGCAATAGATAAATAAACTCGGGTCCGAATCCTTTCGGGGCTAAACCCTAAATAAGTAATAAGGCCACTTTCAAATAAATCAATGCAGAAGCAAGCGCAACCGAAGACCGTAATTGAAAAAACTGCGGTCGAAAATGTGCGGATGAAGATCTTGTATTAACCGAAACTCTTAGTAATATCGGCAGTAAATTTGCGGAACGCGACTTTTTACTGAGCCGTTAACATCGACCGGAAGTCGAATTTACTCGTTGTGAAAAAGACCCTCACCGAGGGTCTAGAAGCCATTTCCGAAACCTCGAAACCCCCGCCATATCGAGAATCTTAGTCAGAATAACAAATATTAGTCAGAATTTCCGGCTAATGAATTTTGTGTTACAAATAGCCAAAGATAAGAGATTTCTGTTTGTTGCCCAACTCAAGCAACATCCCCTATTACATGTCTTAGTTGACCTCAGTATTATTTTTTATGTTTCTTTTCCAATGTTCTATATTTCTTCTGCACAGTAGTGACTCATGATCACTGCGAGTTCTAAATTTCACATAGAGCAAAATAAATTTTAAAAGAAATTTATGAACCTAATCTGATCCGTCAGCCCTTATCTCATAACCAAGAAATGCGCATTTAAATACTCGAATGTGCCATATTTTTTTATAATGGGATTTAGGAGTAATTTAAAGAAACTTAGGAGGCGGCGTCATAGATTACCAAGCTATAATGATGTCATAGAATGTAAAAAATTTGAGCAAGAGTTTGACACTATGGAAGAGGATTACGATATTTTACCAAAATTCAGAGATATCGTCAGGGAAATCACACCCTCGGCTGAGATTGGGGAAAAAGTACAAATTGTGCAAGTTGAGCAACAGGAACCAGTAAATGACCGTTGCTTCAATTGCACAACAGTTACACCAGAAGTAAATGTAAAGATACCGCAATTCAAATCAGAGACACGGGCGGTCGTTGCAAACCAAAAATCTATACCCTCAAATGAGTCGGATAGCTGCACCGAAATGACGCGGCAGTTTATTTCTGATCTAGAGAAACCGGTATTGAACCTGTCACAGCGGTTAATTAAAGCCAACGAAATCCTTGTTGATAAACACCAAAGATATTTTGAGATAATTAAAATCAGTCTTATGGTGATTATGGTGTTTGAGGTGTTAGGGTCGATTACAGCCGTGTCCCCATGGCGATGAGATTATATGCCGGAATTGCTGCGAGAGTAAAACATTAACTGGTGCAGAATTTCCAGATACGGAAGAACACTTTAATGTAAAGCAATTACGGAATATATCTGAAATTGGTCTACTAAGCACCTGGGAATAGCTCAGATGGAAAGTAACAACGCCGGAAATTAGTATGCAATGGCCATTGATGATGCTCGGAGTTGCTCATTGAAAGTCGGATTGCTACAAGTTAGAAATGGGTCGTTAAGCGTAATCGACCAGAGACACAACTACATAGGTTAATAGCACATTGTAATTTAATGATGATTAATGTTTGATTGAATTTAGTTGCTTTACTCTTTGGCTATGTCTGGATGTCTTAACGGATGTACTCTGAATCGATACTAGGCTATTCATATTACAATATTCTCTTCAAATTCGAACGCACAGTAAATTGAGTCTCTTTGCTTTAAACCATTCTCGTTGCTAAAGCCACTCGAACTATAGATAACTGCTACAATATACCGGTTATGGGCCAATTGGGGAACGGAGATCAAAGGAGTCGGAGTTACTTTCTTGAAACAGTTGCTTTCTGATTACCACTGAAGTTATATAGGCTACGATGTGTCTTGGTTTGAATGTCTGTGTCTGGGAATGCTCATAACAACTTCCAAACATGAACGGAGAGACTTGGGAACCGCAATAATAAAGATACATGAGAAAGCTACATCACATTCATAAACTATAGGAAGCACCATTTACAGGGTCTTTTTGGACCATCATATTTATCCGACGGACTACAAACAGACACTACCCCGGATTCTCATATCGGAGCTACTATCCACGGATTGCTCTAAACACAATATGATTCATCCTTCATATGCATATGTGGGGTACCATTCCAAGTAAGAGTCAAGATATAGTGAAACAGTCATCGGTGAATAAATTGGTGGTTAAGCCGACACGAATGTTAGCAAAAAAAAGAGATTGCGTATCCAACATTTGAAGACAAGACGGAGCCGGTAAGGAGTTGCAGTGGCCGTCAGATGATTCAGTACAATAAACCGACTGTCTAACAAATCAGACAATAATAAATCGGTTAACGATCGGAGTGTCGGCAGCAAGTACGCATCACCGGTTATTAATTTAACCGTGATGTCTGTCGGAGTGAGTCGAAATCCGGTGACGATGAGGGTTCATCAACCAATTCCGGGAGTTTGTAAACCAGGTATGGAAAAGAACAACTATAGATAATAATATTTTTTATGTATTGACAACACGTAAAGACCGCCTGTGCGCAATTGATACCCTTTAGTTAACTCCGTGTCTCGAGCCAAGGTTGCGGCCACAGAAAATAATGTTTCTGGAATTTCTTTTTCGAAGCCTCAACTAAACTGACTCACGCAAGATGCCTATACCTAAAAAGGCCATTACGGGCGAGAAGCCTTCGTTCCAGCCGTACTATAATAAACTACTAAACTTGGCATCCATTTTTAGCAACAACAGCAATAAGGAACAATTAAGTTGCGATACATTATTGACGCCCCAAACACAAACCCAAACTCATCCACATAATGGCTGGTGTATGGGGGTGTACTAGCCGCATCATTTGTCACTGCACCAGTATACAGGCAGCTGCAACTGCAGGCCAACTTTACCAAGCAAGCAATACGAGGTTTCGGGCGAGATCTCCAACTAAAGATACCAACACTGTTTGCATACTACAGTAATTTCAGGATTCATAATTTCATGTCTATTAAGTATATACAAAATCGTAAGTCATCATCATAATCATCATTGGTATCATAAAACATCTAATAAACTTCATTTATCAGATATATAGCATCATTCCTTTGATGCTTACCAAATAACGACGTGTGAATTAAACTTGGTGTATAATTATCTTCTATTTCATCTTCACTCTCTTCACTTACATCTGACTCCGTTAATTCGGGTACTTCTGATTCTTCTGAAATGGTTGAAAGTTTGAATCTTGGGGTTTCTGGTTCCTCATCTTCAATTTCCTCAACTTCTTCATCAGAACTGTAATAGTAATCAGAATCTGAATCACTTTCATATTCATCACTATCACTTGAAACTTCATATTCTTGAACTGAAGTACTGGAATATTGAGACTCTTGATTTGGTCTTTGAGGAATTTGGAATTTGACATTATTTAATTTTTCTAATCTTTTATTATTTTCATTAGAAATATGATCCATAAGGTTGTCTAACATATTAGCTTGAAGCACTAAATTTCTTAATGGTACTTGAGCATTTGAAGCATCTTTAGTTAATTTGCCTCTAACTTTTGAAGCCAAGACATAAGATTGAGCAAAGGACATTGACATTTAGATAAGATAAAAAACTTGTTTTAATTAATAAATACCAGAGGATTTACAGTTGTATTTATATAAATTTGCTTAGTTTTAGGCGCTCGGGAAATAATGAAAAAACTCGGAAGTTCCACAAGCCGTCTAAAGGCCGCGCAATTTCGGGGAAAAAGGCCGGCAAACTTTTTGTTGCCGTCCCGTTACCCGTTTTCTGTCCGCTTTTTATATTTAGAGGTTTGATTGATTAAACTACAGTAATGATACCTATGATTTATTGACAATATAGATTAAAGACTGAAACATTGAAGCAATTAAAATCGCTTTGTCATAAACCATAATTAATTAGTAATTGCTATTACTAAGAAATACAAATGGCTCACTAATCAATTGCGATGACGCGAGTTCCGGGTGTCTTCAATTAGTCAACCCCCGGTCCCTCGTTCTTTCCCTCGTCTTTACCCTCGTAATGCGCATATGAAACAATTTCTTTCTACCCTCGCATCTAGTCGGCCGAACTCGCATGAGTCTTCTGTAACGGCTGAAACCCTCCGTTTCGGCCGGTTCTGTACACTCCAACGGTTTCTTATCTGTAGCCCGGACTTACTGCTTTTGACTTGCTACTTTTATTTTCTCTCTATTAATAGCTACATATCTGACTTGAATTCCAAAGCTTGTTTGCTACTGCTCGTAACAATAAGTAACTATAATTTACGAAATCAGTATGTTTGATCGGATTTATCAAAAACATCAAATCGAACAAGTTGCCCGTACATGAACACTTTTTCATTTCGGTGATTATACATAAACCAACATGCATAAACAATGCATTTTACTCAACTTCAGCCATTTTCAATCGATACATTCACCCGTTGCGCTTCGAGGAAACAACAGCCGCAACAACACAATCTATACCTGAAGGTATCTAAAACTCATTGTTCCTCTTTTTCTCCTAGTTTATATAAATCTGCTTCAATTCTTACATTAGAAACTATATAAGAAATTAAGATCCATAATTTCATCTTTTCCAATATCTACAGTATTTCTACCTCCACACCTCCACGCTGAATCGAGATCAATTACTAGCCGCACTACTTAAAAAACCTTCCTACAGAATTGCGCGCGCGATCTTGATGCACCTACCATAATTATGATATGCAGAGTTGCCCGTGCAATTTGAGCAACAAATACCAAACTGAGGTCTCCGCCGTCAAATTTATAAGTAAAGCTGCATTATCTGTTCGATTAGTGCGGCCGCATTATATTTCCGGCAGTCGGTTGGTAAAATATTTAGTCGCGCGAAGCTTCTACGGCCGCACTCTTCTTCCTTCCCTCAAAAGCGGCTTCTACATGAATAAGTTCTGTATATAACCCGTTTCCTCCTGTATCATTCCCGATTCTATATACCTGGGGTCTCCCAGACACAAAACGGTTATTTCTCAGATTTTCAGTCTACCGGAATTCGATTGGATTATTCCATGAGTCCCATTTATCTGTATCCGGAATTTGCTTCCAACTCACAATTCGATTTCGTTCCACAATACCCGCTTCCAGTAAACCCGTGGCACTTCCGTTGAACGGCTAAGATAATCTCTATTTCCTATATTTCCTTCCGGAGCAGTCCCCCTGGATGATTTCACCTTGCCGGTTATTCTTAATGCATTATTTCAACCTACAACTAATCACTTGATGTCTCTGTAACTGTAATACATAAGATCAGTCTATCAAATTAGACTTTTCGGTATTAACTTGGGTGCCGACTTGGCTGCAAACTTCCTGCTACCGATCTGGTCATGATTTTGGGGAAAGCGATTGTGCAGTACGATTTCTCCAGATGCACACTCTTGGAACCACAATATAGCCGGAAGTTCAAGTCAAATATGATCGGTTAAATAGCGGTTTGTATGGGCGAATCTCCACTATTTCCAAAGGGAAGTCTAAATATTCGGCACGAAGGTTATCCAGATTTAGCTTTTGGAGTAAGTACAGAGAGTCCCTGGCTCAATTGCCCATGTTGGATTTCTTCATCCGTTCACTTGGCAATTCTTTGAACATATTTTAGATTCAATGGCTGAGATTCCCTTCGATTATTCTCTGAACCTTTGGTGAGTTCGTGTACTAGTCTTGTCTATTCGAAGTCATTGGGACATTTGGCTGCAAAAAAAATTAAGTGCGAGTGAGACGAGGAAACCCTCCTTGTTTAGCCTCCAATGAGATGTGAAGCGTACCTATTATCTCTATCTGGTTAGATATTTCAGCATCTTAAGCAGGGATTTCGAGTATTGCCAAATGAGCTCTGTCAATTGTTCTCCAGTTTAAGATCTATGTGTTAGAGTTGTATCTGCATGGCCATGCAAGATACAGTGACATTATATTGACATAGTCCATATAACAGACGGGTCGGATGATGTTAAATTCAACGGAGTATTTACGATATTTATGAGGTTTAAAGTCCACGATGTCGAAGAAGAGGTATCTTGAATACACATTGAGAGGTATGGGAAACGTTGATGAGTCTTAGGAGGTGCTATATACTCAGCAATACAAGGAAATATATTTAAGATGCAAATCAGCAGAAGTCTGAATATCTAAGGTCCACCTGTGAATGTTCAATCTGTTTAATTAAGAAGAACTCTAACGAGCCAAAAGTTTAATTCGACACTTGAAAGATGTCACTGAAATTGTACTTTGTATGAGATCGCTGTACCAGAATAAGTTTAAATAAGTTAGAAACAATTTTTCAAGAGTAGACAATCCATTTGGTTAAAATATCTTTCAATTGTCCTCATATCGGTAGAAGATGTACTATTTTACCTTCATGGAGTTTGGAAGGTAATTTGTCGTGTGTTTACCGCTTTGGCTGCAAAAGTACCCATACCATTCTAGAATTATTCCTGTCTATTCTATACATGTTTACTACTAAGATAGACACAGTTGAAGATTTTATTTTTTGGTCAGACCTGGAGCAATTGAGGATGTTTCTCAGAGGAGAGGTAAATATAACTAGAGTATAATTGAGATGTGTGATACGAATCTCTTCCCATTAACAAATTACGCTTCTTACTTGTTCCCATTTCGGGTCATTGGCCAATTAAAAAATTTAAGTGAAGGAGGAAAGAACCTACAAGATTGTCTGACAATTGTTAAGTAAATAGGATTCGATATCACTTGTAAGAAATTTTACGCATGAGTGGTCAGTTGAATGGATTGAAAATCCTGGGAGACTACGACAATGAACCAAGTCCGAGTTAAAAACCCAGGTATTTCCAGGCATCTCCAGTAAGAGCCAGGTGAGTAAGGGCCAGGTGAGTGAGAGCCAGGTGAGTAAGAGCCAGGTGAGCAAGAGCCAGGTCATGAGATTTCAAGGGCAGATCTAGCACCACTACAAATCCAGTACAATGAGTCCAATACATCCCACAATTCAATTATAACATTTATTAATATATAATTATACAGGATCTAATCGAATAAACCGAATCCCATATCGTCATCGGATTCTTCAGCAGCTTCTTCTTCCTTTTCTTCGGCGGCTTCTTCAGCAGCAGCACCAGAAGCAGCAGCACCAGAGGCGGCACCAGCAGCTGGAGCAGAAGCAGCAAATGAGAATAATAATTCCTTCAAGTCTTTACCTTCTAAAGCTTTAGCGAAAACGTCAGCCCAGATGGAATCGACATCAGCAGAAGCAGCTTTGGTGATGGCTTGTAAGTTTTCGGAGGTGATTTCTAAACCAGCATCGGCTAAGATTAATGCAGCGTATGAAATTGAAGCTTCAGTAGACATTGTAGTTGTAGTTGAATTTTTTCTTTGATAAATTTTTCACTTCGCGAGGGCCGCTAGGGTTTAGCCCTAGGCCCCAACACCACACAGAGAATATGTGTGTATCAACCGTCCCTATATCTCCCCATACACCCATCTACCCCATATCATTTACAACTACATCTCTAAAGACATTCTCTCCTTACATATACTATTTACAAGATCCTAAATATCCTAAAAAAAACTACTGACTTTACCTAACCATTGTCTGTACTCATTCTCTTCCTTCAATTCAGAAAAGCTAAGAATGAAATCTGCCAATTCATGATTAACTCCAATAGATTCTAAGTAATTTTCAAATCCAATTTGAATACTTTCATCTAATTCACTAAATCTTGGACCTTGATATTGTAATTTATCTAAAAAGTCTCCTTGTCTAGCTTGTTGCAAGAATTCAGCACCTGAAGTCTTTGGAGTAATGAAATCAACCAAAAATGCACTTTCACTAGATTGTAAAAATAAATTCATATATAAAGCTTCATCATTTGGTTTAACAACAACGACTTTAATTGAACATAAAAGAGAATCAACACTATTCATACCTTCATCAAAATCAACATCCTTCATTTCTCCATCCTCATCGGTCAATTCGTCAACTGGGATATCGGTAACTTCATCAATATCGAAAAATACCTTCAAGATTTCTCCATTGTTTAATGGTTTGGTTAATTCAACATTAGAACTTCCTTCTTTTGCATCAATTTCAATCTTGTTATTAGTTAAATAATCTTTGTAGCTGTTATCCAAATCATTAGGAATTTGCTTGACAATTTCAATTTCTTCTTTCAAGATATTTTTCAATTCTTTATCAGGAGTAGAATAGAATCTAATTGGCAGGAAACGTAAAGCAGGAATAACTGGTTTAAAATTTCTTGTAATTGATCTTACTGGGAATCTGGCTAATCTAAGCATGTTTAGTGAAAAATTTAATGGGGTGAGAAATTGTGAGAAGAGATGATAATGTGCGCATACCATCATTGCTAATATACATTGGGCCACCACTTTAGCCTGAATATAGATTGACATAATTAAGACCTTAAACTTTCTAAGCAGTCTTGTACAAACATACTACTTCGCCTATACTTTCTCTCTTGATATTTTTCGAAAATTGCTTTATGATTTACCTCAGCATTTTCACATAATTTTAACAAAACTGTTGCAAGTGGTTTTAATTGTAATTCAGTATATCCTGAATAGAATACATGCAATTCAGTCCAACCTCCTCTATTTAATAATTTACGAGATAAATAATGAGCCCCAGCTGCTAACCAACTTGGTTGAGATGCAACAAATTTTGAATCCATAATGGTTATTTCAAGTAAATATTTAGCCAAAGTTCTGGTTTCATAATCATAATCATCAGCTTTTGAAGTTCTTCTTAAAAATGACATAGGACCTGGCCATCCCATATCAAATTCTAATACATCAATCATAAATCTTTCAGCTTTTAAAAAATCATCAATTGAATATGCATTATCTGCCATATAGGCCACTTCTTGAATTGTTGGACAATTTATTTCTTCATATTTTGCAGCAATGAATAATGCCACCGCTCCAACTAATTGAAACCTCGATAACGATACTTTCCGTTTACTTAAAAATCTATCGATATAATTGACAGTTAAATATAATGTTTCAGGTAATAAATTAAACCGAGAATGAACCTGTACTACCCAGTCAATCAACACACTTCTCATTTCCCATTTCAATTCATCTTGTCTTTCCATATAATTTGGATCGGGTATCAATTTATATTCTAATTGATGCATATAATTGAATATTTCAGGACTATATTCTGCAACCATGGTCACATCATAAGTATCCTCGTCATTCTCATCAAGAGTCTTGGACGAGTATTTCTTCATGATGGTCTCCAATTCATTAAATATACCGGTGTTCCATATAGGTTCCATAGGAGTATGACCAGTGATATCTTCTGGCTGTTCTGGCTGTTCTGGCTCTTCCTGCTCTTCTGGCTCTTCTTCTTCTTCTTCTTCTTCTGGCACCTCGTTCTCCTCATCTTCATCGTCGATGTCTTCAAACTCAGAGATGTCAATATCATCAATTTCTGGGTCATAATCTTCATCAAAATCTGGTCTTACATCGAGTTTTGGTTCAGAAGAAATCACGTCTGAAATTACTTCGGGCTTCGATGTATAAAGTTTGGGTTTCTTGTCGAGCCTTTCATATTTATTATGATTCAGAGTAACATCTGTTAATACTTTACGGTGTTTTTCTGATCTGAAGGACTTCATTGTGGTTAAGGATTATTAAGGGTAAAAAACACGGGATTTTTTATGGGATTTTTTGTCAATACCGTTAATTGGGGTATCAAGAATGATATAATTATGCTACAGGAATGCTAGGATGAATTTTTATTATCAAATTCACTGATTTTATTTAACGAATGTCTTAGTTGGAAGAATGTTTTTCTGGTTGTGATTTCAGGTTTAATAAACAAGCGCGAATGGATGCGAAATGCAGATGCGACACCAATTCAAGGGTTAGGTAAGGGAGGGCGTTTTTGGGGATTTTAAACTTGAAAAAACTGGGGATTAACACCAATAAGTTAAATTTGTGTATTGTACTTTGATAGTCCAATTTTCTATTTAAAAAACCCCCAATTCCTAAAAGATTCCAAAAACCTCCATCTACTTCCTGCACAGGAGCCAGCTACAAACCAGACCGCGCATCGCGATGTAGGCCTGCCGTGTCGACCTAGCGCTGGGTTTTTCATATATATGATTTTCTCATCCGCAAACGGTAATTCCATTACGCTTCTGGGTCAATTGGTCGATGACCAAACAAGGTGCGCTCATTATAATTCTGATAATGATATTATAGCTTTGAAATTTAAATGTTGTCAAACTTATTATCCATGTTATAAATGTCATGATGAATTGACAAATCATGATATACAAAAATATTCAATTAATAGTCGAGAAAATGTTATTCTTTGTGGTGTATGTAAATTAGATATGACCTTTGATGATTATAAACTGTTGGTGTGTAAATGTGGTAGTGCGTTTAACCCTGGGTGCAAATTGCATTACGATTATTATTTTGACATGTAGAGTGCCGCACATAGTGTAAATATATAAGCTATGGAGGGAAAATGATCCGTTTGTAATTGAGATTACTGGATCTACCGTAGACATTTGTTCCTACTGGAATGGCTTTATTACCACTGTTGCAGCTTTTTAGGTACTGCTGGCACTGCTATTTACTGTTGGGGCACTTGCAGCTAATGTTACTGTTCTACAAACATACTTTAACTTTTTTCTCCCCAGTTTCTTAACTCTATATATATTCTGCCCTGACTCACTTAATTTTTCTAAGCCTAGCTCTTCCTGACCATACGGCCCTGGGCTCCAGTTAGCCTTGACCAACATACGGCACATCTGGTCATGGCCACGACCATTACAAGCCTACTACACTTCATCATTGAATAACTTTAATAGACTTCCTTTCTAGGTTACAAAATTGAATAAGCCATGTTTTGCAACGTCATCTTATACTTTGCAACATCTGTAAGATCATCAAGTTTCATGTCGTAAATCATCTCTCGGTGCAGGCTGCGGCCCAGTCACCCAAGCTGAGCCTCTTAAATTCCGCTCCACACTTCACCTCAGTACTTTTACCTCAATTTACTGAATCATGTTTGGGAAACCGGGTACAACCCCAATTGTACTCTCAACACTATCACAGGAAGTTATGTATATACACCTCCTGGCATCTCCCGCTGTTGAACAGTTAAAAAAAGAGGGTTCTAAAACTCCACTTACATTACCCAATTGGGAAGTGGGAGTCGGTGCGGATTTATATCCGTGCGGCTCCATGGCTTGGTATTATAAAAGGGTCAAGTGTTCCCCGATTCAAAATTAATTAACCATGAAGAACTTAATAATAATCTCAGATTTATCTAAAGAAGATTTTGGTTTAATTCCAAATCTTAAATCTCATATTGATCAGTCCATCATCGATACTTGGTCAAATTTACCCTTTTTAAGAAGGACCATTATTATCACAAAAGATGCTGAATCAGCAGAAAACTTGTTCGATTTTGTACAAAGAAATAAACTGTCTTATGGATTAGAAGATGCTAGAATAACTTTAAAAGAAAATTTGCTTCAAGATGCCAAAATGGATTTAAAAGTCGATACAAAAATCGATATGCATTATGAAAATAAGTTGAGTAGAAGTCCAAGTTTCACAGATGTAAGCCTAATACAAAGCAAACTTATAAATGGGCAACTTCCAAGCCCAACCGTAACGGTGGAAGAATTCGGTAATTAGTAGCATTTAGTAGATAGCATTTAATATATTCATTAAGAAAAGATATGGTATCGGGGAGACGGACTTGGATCGGCTGCAAAAAATGAGCGCGCACGACCTTGATTTTAAACGGTATATTAACCAGTTATTTTGGGCATGAAATATGTGTTGATTTGTGCAAAGTTTTCAGATATGGGTTTGAGATTGTTTGGGATTATTTTAGATTTGCAATTACAATTTTTTTGCCTCAAATTTTTAAGATTTATGAGATTCGCAAGTTGTACGTATGTGTAGAAGTGGAAAGTCGATAGAAATTTAGCATAAAATTGGCTTAGTTGTTATTGTTATTAACTGCGTATAGTCTATGAAAGCCATGAAAAGGTAATCGAGTATCTGTTTAGACTCAATAGTAAATCAAAGCGTAGTATCCTATTATCACTACGTGGAACTGAAGCTCTTTGATTCGTTTTAGAGACTGGAACATTATCCAGAGATTAAAGTCAGATACTTCACCAATACCGCTACCATAATATATGAATGCTAATGCTTCATGCTGTGAGCCGGATTACTCTTCGGTGTGAGGTCGGGTAGAACAAAGCTATTTATCATTCATGTGTCCTAGAATTACACTGATTACTGACATTTGTGGAAGGCATTTTATTAATACAACATCTGCATCGACGAGAAGTACATATAATCTATTACACACTGTAAACCAAGTCAAGAAGAAAACTGAAGAGCCTGTACCTACAGACCTTGTAATCGCCATCAATATCTTATGGTGAAATATACGGGTCGTGTCCCATACCATTGGCTGCAAAATTACTCCACATCTCTGGAGTCACGGTTCCATCATTGTCAGTATTTTCACGAGAACCTCCGAATATACAACACCACACACACATCAAGCGTACACGCAACAAATAACATAAATATCAGAAAATACAGGTTACTCAAAAACTACAAAATCATAAATACTCTAATCCTAAGCCATAGTGTCATAATTTTCGCACTTGCTATCATGAAGACCTCCATCATTATATCAGAACTTGACCGAAATGATTTCATCAAAACCCTGAACCTTTCCTTAGCTGATCGACTTAAACTCGATGTTCTCAACCACAATAATGGTAGCCCCGATGTATTTCTTAATGAAATAACCAATTGGTCAAATTTACCATTTTTGAACCGAATTGTAATCCTCGTGAGCAGCGAACTGATTGCAACCCAATTATATGATTTTTTATTGGAGAAAAAACAAAGTTATTTATCACATACCAAAATATCATTACAAGAGAACCTTTTACAAAGATCTAAAAGTTATGATGGTACCGAAGAAGAATTATCAACTAAAGATTTGAGGAAATTCAAGATGCAAAATACTCCAGCAGAAATTGAAAATTACTCTGAACCTGAACCACACAAAATCCAAACTCCAAAGGCTGTTAATAAGACCAGGACGTTATTCAAGCCGGAATTATCTATTGATACGGGGGTGGAGAAGTCTTCGTCTGTACCATCTCCTACGATTACCTTGAACAGTGAGTAGTTTGGTGGTAGATTAGTACAAGTCGTAGTAAATAAGCAATAAGTATAAGTATTCAATAAGTATAACAAGTAGATCGAATTAACACAACCAGTATGATAACTCTTATCTATTACAGTTCTCTTGAACTTACCTTTTTATTCTGTTAAATAATTGATGACCTACAGATGGATCAATAAAGATCATCTAGGAGCAGATCATACTATTGAAGTAAGTTGATTTTCACATTTGCTGTATCTTCAAACTTTCGAAATCTTTCCATGGCTTTTGGATCTTCAGATTCAAAGTTTGGTATACGGAATCCACATAAGTGATCACATTCGGAAATATCAAACAAGTCAAAGATTTTGAGTGGTGAATTTGGATTGACTGAATATTTGAATTCTTTCAATGTTTTAGGAAGTTTGATTTCTTGCCATTTTTCATTAGTATCTCGGATACAGTCTTGGATGAGTAAAGTTTCTAATTGGGTATATCTTAAATCCATCAGTCTTTTCCCCCAAAACCAATTCTTCAAATACAAATGTTTCAATGATTTTGGAGGATTTTTCAATAATTTGGATACATCTAGGAATCCGACAAAGGCTCTTCCATAATATACTGAATCAAGTTCCAACACTTCTAACTCATCATTTAGTATGGGAATTGTTCTTAGCTTACAATCCACTAAACTCAAAAACTTTAATCCAGGAGGACTTATGAGATTTGCCTTCATGACCACACGATGAAGTGATAGGTATTGTAAAGTTTCGGGTAGTATAAAATCTGAAATAATTTTGTTAACATGACTTTCTATATATAAAGAAGTTAAGTTTTTAAAATTGAATTTCACTGGGATAATGTTTATAGATACCAGAATAATAAGTTGTTGCAAATTTGATCCACCATGAATGTCCAGTGGCCAAAAAACATTAACTCGTAACAGTCTCATCAGATCCGGAAGACAGAACTTTGATACGCCTAAAGATACGATACTTTCCAAGTGATGTAGGTGGGAAAAACGCTTCTCTTCACGATCATTACTCCACCACCGTTTATAATTTTCAATCTGAAGAGGAAGTTTCAACTTATGGGAACAATTTTCTTCTGTACATTTACCAGGATGAATAGTTCTAAGGTTTTTCAAATGTGAATAATCGTGTTGACAGTAATGAAAATCTTCTAGGTCTAAATATACCAAGGATTCAGGTAATTGGAAATCACCAACACCTTTCAAATTCTTGAGTTCGAGATAGGTCAACGTTTGTGGAATGTTACATGATACATTGAATATATTAAATTCATAAACACCACCTTCGATCAGGAGCCCCATTAAATTGGCAGGAACATTAATAATACCCTTGTTAGAATACATGGAGTTTAAAGATATTCGAATAAACTGTAAACTCTCGAATTGGGAAAGTTCTTCAAGTGTAGGACTATACGGTACTTTTTCAAGCAGTAGAAAAATAAGATTTGGAGGTAATCGGTAAGTATCATTGACATCAAAGCCTAAGGTGTATATCTTCGGTCCACAGTAATAATGTCTAAAGTCTACTTGGTAAGATAATTCAAAATCGGTCAATTTAAAGCAACCTGACATATCAACTTGACCCTTATGATCTTTCAATGCAACATTTACAAGTGTAGGATGGTTTATAACCACATCTTCCTCGTAATTTACCAAAGTAAGTTTCCTCAAATAACGCATCTGTTTAAGATCATCAAAATCCACATCCACCCCAGTCAACTTCAATTCCAGGATGTTTGCAGGTGCACCAAAATCACAGTCTCTCAATTCAAGTTTAGTGATGCTGTTGGGAAGACTTGTAGTTTGTCTGGATACAAAGATACCAAAACTTAAGTCCATGAATTTTGATGGTAACGTGCTACCTAATGCTATATAATGTATATTTTTAAATCTCTTCAAAAACCCCGGTTTAAGTCGATGTAAAGTCTCCAATTGTTCATTATCAGAAATAATGATGGTGTCTGGGTTATATAATGGGTGGGTTTTATAAAAAATTAAAAGAGATTTTGCATTAACAAATAGCTTAGGAGGATTGGCCCCTGAGAGGTCTTTTTTAAGGTTTTCTGTGATATCAAAATATTGTCTTGTTAAGGCCTCTACCAGCACATCACCAAATTTAACCCGTTTATAGTAGTGCTTATAAGCAAATGAAGCGAAATTTTTGGATTTTAATAGAGAATATTGGATGTGTGGGGGACAAAATCCAATAATATGATCTATAAGTTCAATTGGTAAAGAAATCAGGTCCATATTCATTAAGTCAAGGACCTCACAATTGACCTTAACACCAAAAAATCCCCCTAAAATCCCCCTCGTTCATATTAGTTAAGTCAAGGGCCTCACAATTGACCCTAACACCAAAATATCACCTCGTTCATATTCTCGCGAAGTCCCGAAAACTTTCAAGGATACCATGAACTTCCTCTTGATAGCCATTTATTTCTCCATTGCATTGGGTAATAAATTATCTGTTTATCGTCATAATGAAAGTCCAAACCCTTCATTAATCAATTCAGATGATGCTATTTTATATTTTAGCGATTTGTTCGATTTAAATATGTTCAAATTAGCCGATTATAATAAAGATGAAATAATTGAATTTATTGATGAACAAAATCAACTTAATCCAATTTCTTCCAAACCAAAATTAATTATTCAATTATCTGGTGTTAAATTTGAAAACAATCCAGCTTTTGAAATTGAAAATTCCCAAGATTTTTGGGTAAAATTTAATAAATTAACTAAAGCACCAAGAATTACTCCAGAAATTACGGCTATTTCTTCAAATTTTGATGAATTAAAATCTCATTTTAAATATTTTGATACTAGTATTGAAAGAATCTGGAATAATTTCAAACAAAATATCTTTTCAAATGATGTAAATTATATTAATGATAAAATTTTCATTAATGAAATGTCTCAATTAATTCATTTAAATGAACATTCATTTGATAAATCAGATACTATTTTTATAAACTTGAGTTGTTTAGAATCTTTATCAAATAAAGTTGGAATTGAATCTTCGACTTTTGAAGCAAGTAAATCATTATTGAATGATTTATTGAAATTATCTCAATTTGATATTATTTTACTTGATAATGCTCCAACCAACAATTTATCGAAAAGAGATGATCAATTAAAGCTTGTATTTAGAGATAATGCTAAAGGAGGATGTTTTGATTCTGAAGAAAGTTGTCAAGTTAGTACATCAAATTGTAATTCTCATGGACTTTGTTCAAAATCTAAAGGATGTTGGTCATGTGTATGTTCAGCCACTTTTAATGAAACTTCAAGTAAAACTACCAATTGGTCAGGTTTTGATTGTGGTAAAAAAGATATTTCTACAAGTGCCAATTTATTATTATGGTCTTCATTGACAATTTTAATTATGTTTATAGGAGGTGTTAAATTGTTGGTGTCTATAGGTGATGAGCCATTACCTGCTGTATTAGATGCATCTACATAGAAAATAAATTAGTGTTTGTAACTGTAAGTGCCAAGTGCCAATAAGTGCCAACAAGTGCCAACAAGTGCCAATTGTAAGTGCCATTTTTGCATGAAAAGGTGATGCTATATTCCTGCACCCAAGCAATCTGATAAGATAACATTCTAAGTACCAATCACTATATTCACAAACTCTAATACAATTACCACCAGTTGCACTTATCACGATCTCTATTTCCAAGCCCTTTCAATCTTAGCCCCACCAAAACAATTTCAATCCACTAAAAGCGTCACCAGACTCAATGGTATATTCACCCTAACACCCACTACACACCAATCCACTCCCATTACACCGGATCTACCCAATATTTAACAACACATATAACACACATATTTACCTACATACCTACATACCTATATATCTACATAGACATAATTACATATCTACATACACATATTCATATACATATTTACATATTTACAAAAGTCACGTCCCCTCAACTTTCCTATAGTTAGCTGATTCGCAGTGAAAAATATCCAAATGAAACTGGTAAGAAGACCCTTATTACTTACCATATCACTTTTATTAGTGATTGGATTGATCTATAACATTTCAAGTTCCCATAGTACTGTAGAAGGACTTAAACCTATCAATTTAAATCCCGGATTTCTTAGTCAAGAAAAATCATCTGTTGAGTTAGGTGCTGGATACGATGAGAGTATTTTGATCGATGATAAGGAAGTATCGACAGATCATAACGAGAATGAGGTGAGTGAAGCTGCAGAAGCTGGAGATGTTGGACAAGCTGGAGATGAAACAGATGAAGAGACAGAACCCGAAGGTGTAAAGAATGGTAAGAGTGCTAAGGGTAAGAGTGCTAAGGGTAAGAGTGCTGAGAGTAAGACTGGTGCTGAGACAACTGGTGACACTGACACCCTCTCTGACCCCTTTGGCATAACAGAGACCCCATTTATGCCAAAAATGGCCAATGAAACCCTTAAGGCCCAACTCGGTAACGCTGCCTGGAAATTGTTCCACACAATCCTCGCTAGGTACCCCGATAAGCCAAGCGTTCAAGAACAAACTACTTTAAGTCAATATATCCAATTATTTGGTCAAGTTTACCCTTGTGGAGACTGTGCTAGACATTTCCAAGGATTATTAAAGAAGTACCCACCGCAAACCAAATCTCGTAAAACAGCTGCTTTATGGGGATGTGGTATTCATAATAGAGTTAATGAAAGATTAGGTAAACCAGAATATGATTGTACAACCGTATTAGAAGATTATGATTGTGGATGTGGAGCTGATGAAGAAGAAATCGATATAACTTTAGGTAATAAGAGTCTTAAAGGAATTGAACTTGAAGTTGAAGGAGAACAAGGTGGTTAGTGTATTTAACTACATAATTGTGCAACATCCTGAAGGTTTTGGTTGAAGACGTCTTGTGGTTTTATACACCTGGAATTTCTGATACCGATTTTGGTCAGGAGAAAGCTTCCAAATACTGGGGATCAAATAATCAGGAGTTTCCATGGCATAGGATATAATTCTATAGTTAGTACATGAGAATATATGAAATTTAATTACATACGATTTTGAAGCTTGAGATGTAGGAATTCTTTTTCTAAGTAAAGATTCCTTAAGTTTGAGATTAAGTTCTTGTAATCTTTGAAGTTTAATTTGCTGTATTCTCTGTTGAACTTCTTCCATTATGCAAAAGATAATGAGGACTCAGGGAGGATATAGTGGTATTTTTTGTGCAGGAAAAAAGTTCCACATACTCTACACGAAAAACAACAATATTATACACACAGCAATGACAGTAGCTAATATAAGGGTATCACGTTTACGTCTAGTATTAATTTTCGAAATTAAAGTGCCAATGCCGGGAATTTGTTGAATACTGTTTGTGAGCCTCAATTGAGCATTGTTAAGGTAACTCCTTTGATTGAGTAATTCATCTCTAGTTCTATAAGCACTATTTAGTAAATTATTTGCCATATCATTAAAACTATTGGCCCTAACACTTTCATCAAGGATATAATCATGACTATCGATTTCATTGGTGTTTCTCAGTTTATGATTATTTAAATCCGATCTAATTGAGAATAAAAGATTATTCTTATTTTTGGTTTCAGTTATATTATTTGATAATCTGGTAAAGATTTGTTTATGATCAATTAAGATTTCTTTATGTCTTGTCATTTGTTGTAATTTTGAAGTTGAAAGAGATTCAAATTCATTTATTCTATTGAGTTTTTCAATTAATTCGTCACGATTATTGAAACATGATTGTAAGTTTGATTTTAGAGATTCTTCTTGTTCAGGATCTTCTTTGATTGAGATATTTCTTTCATAAGTTGAGTAATTTGAAAGTAATTGATCTGTTTGTTTTTCGAGTTGAACAATTTGGTTTCTTATTTGTTGAAATGACATGGCAGTGAGTGAGAAACAGTGAGTGAGAGTTAAGAAAAAGAGATAAGTGAGAACGAGTACAAGTGAGAACGAGAGGAGAAGAGACAGATGAGACAAAGTGATATTTCGATGAGTCGAGTTTACGGGTATCACAAATTAAACTATGGTACTCATAGAGTATTCATAGAGTATTCACAGAGTATTCACAGAGTATTCACAGAGTATTCATAGAGTATTCACAGAGTATTCATAGAGTATTCATAGATTATTCACAGAGTATTCACAGCATAGTGAGACGCACTGAGACAGCGAGTGAGGAAATACACTGTGAGAAAATACACTGTGAGAAAATACACTGTGAGAAAATACACTGTGACAAAGTACACTGGCCTCTGCGACCATGGCTGCAATCAATTTAACTCAAATATCACCTGAACCCATTTATATCCTAGATGATCAATCCAAACCCACTACCCCCTTCAAAAAGACCCTAATTTCAATTCTACGTAAATTACAGAAATACTCTGCTTTTGCTTTCACAGGATTTGTGGGCCTTCACACCACTACCGTCATCACCCTCCCAGCATTTCAAGTCCCATTGGGAATTTGTCAAGAAGCTTTTGAAGTGGCAAGACAAGTTTATACTGCTAATCCAATTCAATGGTTACTTACTCTGTCTATAACAATTCATGTTGCTAGTGGGTTAGCCCTTCGGTTTTTGGCCAATAAGAAGAAACCAGTTAGTAATGGATTCAATACCAATAATGAAATTGGTGATGAAGGTTTGGGCGGTATCACCAGTTTGATTGGTTTGGGGACTCGAAAATCAATTGTATCAAAGTATTTTGGTTTAACTCCTTTAGCTTTTAGTGGTTATTCATTATTAGGGTTAGTATTATTTCATCAGTATAAATTCAAGTGGGTCCCTCTTGAGGTTGATGGAGATAGAGCTTCAGTTAGTTTACAATATGTAGGTGTTGTTCTTAACAATAGTTTTGTAAAATATGGTAAAATATTGAATTTTGCCATGTTATTTGGTTTGATTGTTGTGGGTAGTTATCATACAATTAGTGGTATGTTGAAATTGAATCGAAAATTTCTGGATTTTTACCGGAAATTGGGGTATGGAATTATTGGTAGTATTTGTGGATTGGGGTTGGTATCGATGATGACAATGAAGAGATATGAGGGAAGTGGATATTTATTTAAGACGTTTATGAAGTATGTAGAATATTCGAGAGTATAATGTAAATAGATGAATAGAGACTCAGGGTAGGGTAAACAGGAGACAGAGTAGACAGGGTAACCAGAATAGACAGGGTAGACAGAATAGACAGGGTAGACAGAATAGACAGGGTAGACAGAATAGACAGGGTAGACAGAATAGACAGGGTAGACAGAATAGACAGGGTAGACAGAATAGACAGGGTAGACAGAATAGACAGAATAGGCCATCATATAAGCCGTAGCTTATATGTCCCAGTCTCTCATACCCAGTCTCTCATACCCAGTCTTCCATAGAGACCTGAACATATTGATTCTACACTCACTCTATCCCATATATTCATGAATATTTACATACTATACACCTGTCCTAAGCTGAAGCAGTAACAGCATCAGGACCTAAAGTTGCAGTAGATCTCTTAGTCTTATAATCTTTAACAGCCGATTTAATAGCATCTTCTGCCAACATTGAACAATGTAATTTAACAGGAGGCAAAGATAATTCTTTTGCAATAGCAGTATTCTTAATTTTTAATGCTTCTTCAAGAGATTTACCCTTGATTAATTCAGTAACATAAGATGATGAAGCAATTGCTGAACCACAACCAAAAGTTTTGAATTTAACATCTTGAATAATACCAGTTTCATCATCAACTTTAATTTGTAATCTCATAACATCACCACAAGCTGGTGCACCAACTAATCCAGTACCCACATCGACATCATTTTTATTCATTGTACCGACATTTCTTGGGTTATTATAATGATCAAGGACATTTTCATGATAAAATCTTTTTGGAATTTGATTTAAATAAAATGTTGGTCTTATTGTAGTAGGTTTAACTTGCCTAATTGCTTGAGTTGTACTTCTTAATAAACTTCTTGATAACATTTTTGATGAAAAATTTCCGCAGACTCTCAGGTATTTAAATAATTTTAGTCGTGTTCGGTACCGGTCAGGGACATTTATCCGCAAGCAGCGAATGACGGGGAGATTGAGTTAAGGTTGAGGGTCGTGCGCGGTTAATTATGATAAGAGTGTCTAGTGATTTGTAATTATTTGTATCTAGATTCTTTTAGTATTGATATTCTAAATTATGGCTATTGCGTATCGGTGAGTCTGTGACTATACGTATCTGTGTATTTCTGTATTTCTGTATTTCTGTGTAGTTCTGTGTTTATTGTGTATTTCTTTGTATTGTCTATTCTCAGTTTCTTTTCTCCTTTCCTCCCTGTCACTCACTTTTTTACCTGTCTCACTTTATCTTTGTTCTCTCATTTTCTATTTTCTCACATTCTCAGTTCTCATTTTAAGTTCTCATTCTCACGTTCTTATTTTCAGTGCTCATTCTCACACTCTCATCTCCCGCTCTAATTCTCACACTCATTCTCACTGATTCTCACACTCATTCTCACACTCATTCTCACTCATTCTCACTCACCCTGGTCTCGGTTATGTCCACCTCCATTCCCCGCGACACCACCGTCATTAATATCTGCCTAAATTGCCCGTGCTGATCACCGCGATGCCACCACCATCTCCACAGTTGGTTTATCTTGCCTATACTCCCTTCCCTCTCAACTACCTCAATCTTCGTCTCTTTCTCCACCACTTTCACCCTTCACACTTTGAAGTTTCACCCTTCACACTTCACAGTTTCACCCTTCACACTTTACAGTCTAACACTCCCTTGCCTCTCTCTCACCTGCACCCTGCATTATCTTCGGGAGATCATTCGCAGATTTTTATCGCTCTCATTTCCATCTCCATTCTGTTATCTGCTCAATTGACTTTTATAACATTCCATCATCATGACTTCTAATCCTGATGTTAGAAGAGAAAATACAGATCTATATGATTCAGGAGTCACAAATGGAGATGTAGATTGGTTATTTAGAGGTAAATCAAAGAAATTGACAAAGAAAATGAATTTAAATAAAGAGGAAAAAAAGGGTAAAGAATCAAGTCCTGATTTAAAAGATGGTAAATTTCAAGAAAATAGTGATGAAAAGCTTAATCTGACAGAGAAATTACCTGAAACGCCAGAAAATCCTGAAAAAACAGCTGAAAAACTCCCAAAATCGCCTCAACAACCCCCCAAACTGTCAATAAAAGGTGAAGTAGCGTCAAAAGAGTCCCAAACATCAAAAGAATTGAAACCAGAGCCTAAAAAAGAATCAAAAACAGAAGAAACGAAAGAAACAGAATCATCCAATTCAGAGGAAAGAGGTAAACTAGATAAACTTTTTAGATCTAGATCTTCGTCGTTCACAAAAGATAAAAAAACTGAAAAGAAGGAGAAACCACGGGACAAGAAATTCAACCTCATCAATTACTCAAGTTCAGGATTTGATGGTGCTTCAATTTATAATCAAAGTTTTGAACATAATTATTTAGATCAATCAGCAGCTGGGTCTGCTGCTTTTGGAGGAAATTTATCAACCCCTTCTATTTCAAAACCACCTCAACTGAAACCTAGACCTCGGTCTTCATCTACTTCACTGAATTCTTCTGTAAATTCAAAAGAGAAAAAATCTTTATTCAGTTCTCTATCTTCAAAATTCAAAGGTTCAACTTCAGGTTCTATAGATCCATTACAAGTTGAAGAAAAGCCTAAATTAAATCCAAATGCTCTTGGAAGCTCAGCAAATCCAAAAGAAGAGATAAATGTTCCATATACAAAACCTCCAGCTGAATTAGGTGGTATCCCAATAAAGAGAAGACCATCAGTTCAAGGAAGTGAAAGCGATAAACTCTCCTCATCAGCCAATTCGTTTAATTCTTTCTTTAAGAGGAGATCTTCAACTTCCTCTCAAACTAGTACTTGTGTTGGTAATCAACGAGTTGTCCTTAACAAGAATCCTAATAAAGAGAAGAATCTCATTAAAGAACTTGAAGATGTAGATTTAAAACGAGTCAATTTTGCTATTGATAAACTCATATATGATCCTCAACAACAAATACCTTCAAGACGTCCTAAAAAGGGTAATGTATTGATCCCAGAAGATTTAACTGCACCTCCACCTAGATTGTCTCAGGGTATTTCATTGAACGATGGATCTAATGGAAAACAGACAGAACAAGTGAAGTATTCTGAAAAGGAATTATCTTTGGCCATTGAAGCACAAAAAAGAGCTTTGATTGAAGCTGATAAACACGCTCAGGAAGCTCATTTATCGGCAAAAAGAATTGCTCATGAAGTAAATCAGTATAAGCTTAAACTTAAGTCAAATCAAAAGATTAATGAAAACAGCGAAGTCGATACTTTTAGTGATGATTTTGAAGAAGATACCATTACAAATGATCAAGACAATAAAGATGCAAAAGCCATTGAAATCGATAAACCCTTACATTTGCATGAGAAATATTTCGACGATGACACAATGCAACAAAATATATCAGATTTGACATTGGAACAAATCTATACTAGATGCTGTCATTTAAGAGAAATTTTACCTATACCGGCCACTTTAAAACAATTGAAGAACAAATCAAAACCCCTTTCGGTGTTAAAACTCTTGAATCCTAAACCAACTTTGATTGATGTTTTATCATTCAGTGATTTCATCGCTATAGTACCTATTACCACCGTGATATTTGATAATGTGACCATGACGACTGAGATGTTTAAACATATCTTGTCTGCATTGTCATACAATAAATCGTTGGAAAAACTTTCGTTGAGAAATGTCCCAATTGATGAAGTTGGTTGGAAATATCTTTGTAAATTTTTATCAAGAAACCATTCGGTCAAGAAACTTGATATCAGTCAACAGAGAATTAAGAGTGATTTGAAATCTTGTCTCGTGAGATCATCAATGAATTGGAAGCTTTTCATTAAATCATTAGTGACTAGAGGTGGTATGGAAGAATTAGTTATTAATGGATGTAAATTGAAAGATGAGGTTTTTAAAGAGTTAATTGAGAAAGCGGTCGGAACAACAACCTATAGACTAGGTATAGCAAGTTGTGAACTCAATTGTTTCAAGACCAACGTAGTTTGTGACTGGTTAAAAAGTCCAGGAACAAAATGTGTTGGTGTTGATGTTGCATTCAACGATTTAAGTCAGGGTCAATTGAAATTCTTCACTGAATGTTTCAATAGTGGGAATGTTAAATTGATTTTCTTCTCTTTGTATCAGACCAACTTATCTGATGTTGAAGAAACTGGTGAATTATTGAAATCTTTGATTAAAGTTGAAACGCTCAGATTTTTGGATTTATCTTCTTTACCATCGTTGTTCCCATCAATCATATCTAAGTTGAATGTTTATTTACCAAGATTTGAAAACTTGAAAAGAATTCATTTTGATCTTAATGAACTTACTAGTCCGGCTATCATCGCCATAAGTGAAATACTTCCAAAAATCAAAGGTTTAATTCACGTTTCTTTACTTGGTAATAGAAACTTGAATAACTCAGTTGCTGCCTCTATCTATACTTCTATCAAAAAATCAACTTCCATTTATACACTTGATTTGGATTATGATTTAATCGACGATAAACTCAATCAAAAGATTGCATTCTACCTTATGAGGAACATGGATCATGTGATCAATTTGAATGGTTCTCCAGGTACAAATTCTCCAAACGACCAGCATAAACCAAAAGATCAAGAAGAGGAGGAATTGATGTTCGATGGATCTTTGTTGATGGAAACTGCTGAAAGACTTTTAGCAGAGAAGGAGAAGAGTAGTGATAAGACGGAAGATATCAAATTGAATAACATGATCTCCAATGCTTTAATTGAAAAAACTAGAGAATTGAGGCAAGGGGTTCATAAAACCATTGATACTTTATTCAGTAAGCGTAATTCAGGTACTCTTTCTTTGGAAGGGAAAGAAAGTTTATTGAGATTCTGCCTTTTAGATGCATCATTGGAAAAATTGGTTCATCTCTTCGAAGAACAAGCCGTGTCAATGTCACAATCCTCATCTCTTGAGAATCTGGAGCAAATCGATTCATCTGCACCAAAAGAATCTTTTGGTAATAAAAGAGAAACTCATCCAATACTTGATCTCAACGCAAAAGAGTTATTGCATCAAAGTTCAACTGAATTAATCACCAGTGGTCCAATTTTATCTCCTAGAAATACTGAAACTTTGAATAAACTTGGATATTTCCAACAAAGTGGTGAATCATCGACTTTTGAACCACATCAAGTTGTGGTTGAATCTGACTCGAAAGGGCAAACCATTCCGATTGATTATTTGACTGGTAGACCAGTTTTAATGAGATCAATTTCACAGACTTCAAGTCATGCCAAAGAACAAGAGTTGGAAGAAGGAGAGCTTCATAGATTTGGTTTCTTCATGCAACAAAGGAATAATAGTAATAATGATTTGACCAAAAAAGAAGTAGAAGAGAAGAAGAAGGAAGCTGCTACTTTACCAACATTGAATGTTTTACCATCAGGTAATGAATTAAGAGAAGCTATTATGAAGGCCAAAGGTATAGAATCAATAACTGATTTAATTGATAAGATCAATAATGATAGATTCAATATTGAAAAGCTTTACTCTGTAACTGATAAATCTCAACATGCCGAAATTGAGAAACAAGTTGAAAACCTTAAATTAAATCAGAAAGAGATTGTATCTAATGATGATCTGGAATCTATTGACTCGATGGTTAATGATGGAGATCAAGTTGATGCAGTAGTTGATGAGGTTTATGATAAATTATTGAATGACGCAGAGAGAGTTCGGTCAAATAAGTAGTATTTGTATAAAGACAATAGAAATAGCACAATAAAAAGATTATTATATTAAACTACAAAAGTAACTTAGTTTTCAGCTTTGAAAGCAGCAATCTTTTCAGCAACCTTAGCATCTCTTTCAGCCTTGGTCAATTTAACTTGTCTGTATTTGTTAGATTCAGCAGCGTATTGTTCCTTGGTGAATTTCTTTTCGGTTGGTTTGAAAGATGGGTCTTCTCTAATCTTTTCGTGAGCATTGACGTAAATTTCTTCAACGTCATCAGCTTCGATATCATCAGCTAAGTAGTTTTGGAATAAAGATTTGTATTTTTCTTCATCATCATCTAATAATTCTTCCATGTATTCAGCAACGTGACCACCAAAGATGTATTTTCTTAATAATTCAGCATCTAATTCTTCACCTTCGATATCCCAACCTGGGAATCTGTTTGGAGAGTGTGGAACGTATAATCCACCATCGGAAGCACCTTTTAAGACACCGAAAACTCTAGCACCAGTAGTAGTTCTTTGTAAACCGATATCTAAGAAAACTTTGAATGGTCTTGGACCATCTTCAACAGCTTCAGTTAATTCGAATTCACCTTCAACTTCTTCAACACCAGTGTAAGTTTCATCTAAACCTAATTTTTGTAAAGCTCTTCTGGCGACTAATAAACCGGTAGCGTAAGCAGCAGCCCAGTTAGTTAAACCTCTCTCAATTCCGTATCTTGGTAATTCGTGAGAGTAAGCAGCAGTGAAAACAATATCACCAGTAATAGTTGAAGAAACAATTTGGGCAATAATGTCCTTGTTGGTGATTCTAACTACTAATCTGTATTTTGGAGTGTTGTATTTAGCCTTGTGTTGAGTGACTAATCTCTTTCTTTGGTAGTAGTCAGTCTTTCCTTCTCTTCTTCTACGGAAAGGAGTTTGGAATCTGGAGTGGTAAGCAGATGATTTTTCAGCTTTTTGGAATGCCATTGTGCTAGTGATTAGAAAAATTTTCAGTTGTAGCTTTTGAGGATTAAAAATTTTCAGTTTGGTTAGGGGACGACAAAGAATATTTTTGAGATGCGGGAGGTGGTTTACTCGGGAGGAGAACTTCGCACTGTGGCCGGGTAACGAGAATTAGTGGAGCCATTTTTCGCAGCCAATGACCCAGTCCATAGCCTATAGAGTCCATAGTCTATAGTCTATAGAGTACATAGGGTTAATACTATATTAGATAGAGTGAGAACTAAAGCATATGGAAAAATATCACTATACAACAACATATCTATAAAACCTTCCATCAAATACCCAAACTTGCACTGCGGCCACATAGGCCGGACCTACCCCGGACCCTGGGCGTGCGGTGGCCCAGTGGCCTAGGGAGCCCCCCGCCGCACAGCAGCAATCGAAGTGAAATATCCTAATTTTCAATAATGGCTACCACAGACGACGTTTATCAACATAGAGTTGTAAGTATTGGATCACTCCTTTTATCAGCTTATGGGAATTTCCAATTACTCCTTAATTACAGTAAGATCTCCGAAGAAATTAGTGTAACCCCATTCTCTAATTTCCTCATATTTATGATCATTTACTGGGGTTTTTACTACTTAATTCAAATCATTTTTTTGGAAAAAAATTTAAATGTCAATATTGATAATAGTGAAAGTAACACAGTTAGTATTGCTCATAATTTAATTAGTTTCAATGTTATTACTTTTATTTGGAGTCTTTTATTTAGGTACAGATGGTACTTATTGAGTGAGATTTTAGTGATTGTTGAATTGTTCATTATTTTAAACAATTATTTGAACTATAAAATCTACTCATTTAAACCATTAAAGAATTTTTTGGCCATTAATTTAACTAATGGTTCATTACCATTATCATGGATTTTCTTTGTGTTGTTTTGGAATGGTTCATTAATGATTCATTCTAATGGACTCGCAGCTAGAATTTTAGCTAATATCTTTATTTGGGATTTCTTAATTATTGGATTAACATTTTTGTACCTTTTCAATGATTATACAGTTGGATTTTCATTGGCTTATTTAGTGTTGGGAATGGCACTTAATCAATTATTTACAAAATTTATGGCATTACAATGGATTTTTGCATTCACAATTAGTGGATTATTGTTTGTTGCATCAATCTTGTCAATTTTTTTGCTGCCAAAATTGAAGAATGAGATTGTGGTGCAAGAAGAACTGGTTGGAGACCGGGCACCATTAATTAATTAGGCTTGGCCATTTTTTTAAGTAGTTTAACTCTATATAATTGGGGGATTTCTTCATTACCAATTGATGTATAGTTTAGTAAATGTTTGTGTTGAACTATTGCGTTTAGTGATTCTTTTTGCACCGATGACATGAACTGGGATCTCGTGGTGTCTGGGTTTCCGAGACCTAGATATTTCTGTTTGAGGTAGTGGTATTGTTGAGCGTCTCTTACTTTATCTGACATTTTAAGGACTTATTGCTTGTGGTATGTGGTACTGTGGTACTGTGGTACTGGTACTTGTGCAGTGCTTTGCGTAGTGCTCTGAGAACTTAGTGCGAATATGCACTCGAGCCCGCGGTCCAGACCTCGCAGTTATCGGGCGGTAATAATAGAGATTTAGTGCATGAGCCTGTGTTAACGGGATAGTAACGGATGTCTGCATATCGACCGGGCTTTGGTAAGCCAAGGTAGTCAACCACAAGTGCATATGTATGGAGGTAAACTACAGAGATGAGACATAGATACAGATATAATACATAGATACAGAAATACTTCACAAAAATAATACAGAAATATATAGAGATAAGTGTTGGCTCGGGCACTGCTGAGGAGCTGCTGCATTACCCAATCCTGCCACAAGTTAAGTTGTCTAGCCACTTTACAGAGGACCGCTTAAGCACAGCAACTAATTAACAAACAACAGTAAACAAGATAAGAATAGTAAGGCACTGATAACAATGATAACCATTTATTCATCCTGATATTCAGGTCTATCCCAACAACACAGGTGCCTCACGACAGCATTCCCATTAACACAGGTACAGAGTACATCCTGTACAATTCTAAAGTCAATAACCGTCGTGAAAAAATATCCCGTTTCAACATCTCATTTGTCGCCTGGAGATTAACATTTCCTGAATTAGGCTAATACCTGCAGGAGCAACCGCCTTGATTTACGAACAGGATTATCTTGTGATATCAATAATATCCTCCACACCCAATCCCCAATACTTACCCCCAACGAACTCACATTCCTCTAGTCACTTAAAACTGTAATTCGTCCATCTCTACCACCCTCAAATTGGTAACGGCCCCAAAACCGTTTTGTCAGAGACAGGTCAGCGGTAGCGGGGCGTGCCCCCACCACAACCATATTACTCACTCGCACTGAAGGGGGACTTTTTCACCTCAATAATTTAATTTGTCACTTGGTCCCTTATCCCTAGTTTTTACCATATTTATTTAACTATTTTTTGCTCTATTTAAAGAGCTTTTCTTCATTATGTCGAAAAAATTTACTTATAAACCAATGGAGAAAAATTTACCCATTAATAAAAAAGATTTAATCGAAGATCTTGATAATGCTTCAATAGAAATCTTTAAAATGTATCAAAATAAGCATTATTTACCTTATAATAGAAGAATATCAAATATGGCTTGGAGAATTCAAAATAGAAAAGCCATGGCATCAAAACGTAAAAATCCTAATGTTGAAGATTTTGATTACGTAGCTCATATCCGAAGTATTAGCCAACAAGATGATTTTGACCCGTTAGATTTGGGGGCTCATCCACAACCACAACCACAACCACAACAACCACAACCACAAAGACAATTTTCTCAATCTTCTCCAACACAAACTCCTAATGTCCCTTACAAGACCAGTCCACCCGAAAGTCTCAAATCCAACAAGAATTTCTTATCTTCATATATAAATTCTTTGGAAAGCTCGTTGAAGAATGATTATAAACTTGGAGATATAGATAATTTTAACGTTTCAAATTCCAATTTCCAAAGTATCACCCCACCAAAATCCATTGGATCAAAGAAATCTCCAGGCGAAGAAATCAACTTTTCTTCTAATAAAAAATTCTTACAATGTTCCAATTGTCAAACCAAGACAACTCCATTATGGAGGAAAAGTAATAATGGTGATTTACTTTGTAATGCTTGCGGACTTTTCTATAAATTGCATGGAGTTTTAAGACCACTTAATAGTAATGGACCTACGGTACCAAATCCGGTTAAAAAACCTTCAGTGGTGCAACAACCTCAACCTAATCAGCTGGCTCATCCTCAACACAGTAATTTATATAACACTCTACATGGGAGGTCACCCAACCAACATTCATTTACGGGTTTAAATAATACTTCAATTACGCCGAATTTTAAAAAGGATGGACAAGTTTCTGATACATTTCCAAATTTTCATGATAGTGAAATGTTATCCCAATCATTACCATCATTTAGAAATGATAGTGTAATACTGAATACTAATACTAATTTATTTAATGATTTAAGTTCAAATCCCGATATGGAAACTGATAAAGATGATGAATTGGATAGATTATTGAATATGAATTTATTTCAAACTGATAATTACATGAATCAAGATAGTAGAAAGAGAAAGAATGAAATGATTAATATAGGTGATGAAATAATAACTGATAATATGCATGATAAATGGAATTGGCTTGATTTTGGTCCAACTGCGAATTAATGTGATACGAATTGTATAGTAGATACACATAGAGATAATTAGTTTGTACATGTAGTAACATTGCCATGCTGTTGGTATTTGTGGTATATAGTCGTGTAAATATGGTAGTTGTACAGTACAGTGACAGTTAAGCTGTGGTAGTTGTACTTTTATCCCGCGCACGACACACCGTGCTATTTATACTGCGCAGCTATTTTTAAGTCGTACCAATTAGGAAATATAAACACTAATTAGGTTAACCGTTTTAAAGTTGCAGCAAATTGTAATTTTTTTTTCCTCTATGTTTTACATGGATAGACCTCATACCACATCTTCTGTAAGTGGTAGTGAATTCTCTGCTGCTAGTTATCAGACTACTCAAACTGATGTGTCTGAAGATGTGAAAAATCGCTATAGAAACTATTACCAATATGCAGTCCAGCCTCCAGCCCAAGACTCCGAAGATGAAAGTGAAAGTGAAAGTGACAGTGACGGGAGTGACGAAAGTGAAAGTGATGATAGTGAAGAAAGTGACAGTGACGAAGAAGATCCGTATAGTCAATGGAGGGAATATTATGCCAACATGTATAGGAGTTCTATGTACAACTATATGCCGTACATGATGCCTATGAACAATCCATATATGTGGATGAATGGGCAAATGCAAATAAATCCTATGATGAACATGGGGCAAATGAACATGGGGCAAATGAACATGAGCAGCATGAACCCCATGATGAACATGATGAACCAGATGAATCAAATGAATCAAATGAACCCAATGGGCCAAATGGGTCAAGGACAAATGGGGCAAATGCAAATGGGACAAAACCAGGAAGATACCAATATGAACAACATGAACATGATGATGATGATGATGAACATGATGAATAATATGAATATGAACAATGGCATGAATTCTGAAAATATGACTTCCCAAACAACAAGTGTTCTGCCTCAAACCACTAGTTTACTGCCCCAAGAGACTAATCCACAAATAAATTCAAACATAGTATCACTAGACAAGTCAAGTGAAGAAAACATCAGTCCTGTAAACCCAGAAAATGATGTATTAAATGTATCTGAGAAACAAGAAGCTATTGAAAGAACATTAAGTAAACTCAGTCTGAGTCAATTAGTTGAAAATTCCAGAAAGCTGACTATCAAATCCAATAGATTCCCTTCAGTTCCTTCAACCACAATTGAAAGAGATCGAAAAAGGGTTGCTTCATTAGATTCAAATTTCAAATCTAGTGAAACAAAAGATGTCGTAGAGGAGCCAGAAGATTTGACGTCTCTGAGACCTGTAAACTTTGGATTGCTGGAGTTGGCAAAAGAGCCAGAAGAGCAACAACACCAGGAAAAAGAAGAAGAGAAGCATGAACAAGAAGAGCTAGAGGAGCGAGAGGAGATTGAACCAGAAGAGCAAGAGGAAGATGCTAATACGACGGTTAAATATACTAAAAAAGCTGAAATTTCTGAACTCAATCTGGATATGCCTGAACGTCAAAACTCATCATCATCAACCAAGTCATTCGACTCAATTGCAACAGGATCATCTGCCAATTTCCATATAAGCAACCAGAAACCTCCTACTCCACCACCTAAAACTCCTGACCAAACGATTGAAACCATTTCAAAGCAAACTAAAAAGAAGACAAAGAAATCTAAGAAGAAGAGTAAGAAAACCATTCCACCTTCTCCCGGTTCCAATTTCAATAGTTCTGGTAACTTTACCACCCCTAATAGGGTTCCACAAAACGCTATAAATATATCCCCCGATATGAACATGATGGGTATGAATATGTCACCTATGAATATGAATATGCCTGGTAATCGTCAAAGTATAATGGCTCCAGAAATTAATCGTCAATCTGTGCTTATGAATCCAAATATGAATATGCCAATTCATCAAATGATGTCACCAATTACTTCTCCTCATATGATGCCCCAAAACCAGATACCCCAGATGCCAATCCAGCAAGTACAACAAGCCCCACCAAGAAAACCACTTGACCCCGAAATTCAACAAAAAGTTCAACAATTCAAGCATTTAAGATCGATTATTGCTTCAGGTAACAAGAGCTATGAATACAGACTAAAATGGGTTAAGATGTTAATAAAAGGTGTTAATTTCAGATTATACAGTTATATCAATATTAAGGGTGAATCTATACATGCAAATGAAAGTCATATGAATAAAGAACTTTTCATTAAATCTGCCACTCAGCATATTCAGAAATTAATCAAAGAAGCAGAAACAAGTACTAAGATATCAGATGAAATCAAATCAGATATCTTTCTTACATATGCCAACCTTTTATCTCATCATTATACTATATACGGACAAGATTTCAATATGCAAAGGGATATATCCACATCTATCAATTACTACGAGAAATCAATTAGTCGTAATGGTTTGAATTATAAAGCCTATTATACATTAGGAGATGTATATGAATACGAGTTAAATGATTTTGAAAAAGCCGTTAGTCACTACAAACATTCAGCTAAATTAGGTTACAACAGAGCTATTTATAAAATGGCTTTAATTTACTTGAACATACCTAATTATAGATCGGTTAAATTCATCAAAATCTTGAGAGATTTATGTGCAATTGAAGTTGAAAAAACCGAATTGGATGATGATGATAAAGAAGAACTCTCCGAAATCATTGGCTTTGCAGCTTATGAATTAGGAAAGATTTATGAAGGGGTTTATCCTGGAGATTTAACCGTTGAAAGTGAATTCGTCAATAAGTGTCTTGAAATTGTTCCCGTTAACTATGCAAAGGCATTGACTTATTACAATAAATCTGCTAAACTTAACTGTCCATTGACTTTAGTGAAGTTGGGTAATGTATATGAATATGGGGAATTAAACAGACCTCAAAATCCTGGGAAATCAATTCAATGGTATTTGAAAGCTGTAAGTTCACCACTACCTTTCCGTAGAAATCCTGATGCCATGATTGGATTAAGTAGATGGTATTTGAGAGGTACTAATGGGGAATCCAAACATATACCACAACCAAACCCTGAAAGAGCTTTGAAATGGTGTGAAAGGGCTATAAAGGAATACAATTCTTCAGATGCATATTTTCAAATGGGACAGCTTGCAGAAGCAGGATTGACTAGCCAACCACCATCATATTGGTATGAACAGGCAGCACAAATGAATCATCCAAATGCCATTGAATATATGAATAGTACCAATGTATAGTTAGTTAAATATACACCACAGTTAGAATTAGATGAGACACTAAGGTCTTGTAAATTAAAGTATCTGATAACTTTGACATGATTTTTGACAAGAACATGAAAGGTGATAAAGTGACTGAATGGTGGGGCTACGAGCAGTTTACAAATGCAAACTTGGTAGGGATTTAGTATAGAAGACAGAGTATACAAGTATGCAGATGTCTAGTGTAGAGACAAAGTGAATAAGAAATAACTACTACAAAGAAAAGCCAAATGTAAATCTGACCCAGACACCAGACTCTTGTTGTTACTCACTATCTCTGTCATCCCACATATTTGCGCGGCTCTTATCTTTCCTCCCATGTCTCTGCCTCGAAATATCGATACTTCAAATAGAAGGAAAAGTATAGCATTATTAACTAGATCCCCCATCTCATCATCTCCGAATATCTCCCAATCCCCAAGGTTTAAACCCAGCTCTTTCAATGCTCAATTTAAAAAAGATGATTCGGCCCTTGACTCATCTTCTGAATCATCTAAACATGACGAAGAAGATGACGATGATAAACTGAAATTAACCAGATATTTACATGATGGTTCTATTCAAACAGAAGGTGGCGATATCACCAGAGATATATACAAATTAGCCGATCAAAAACCTAGAAGAACCAGGAGTTTATCGTCATCAGATGTTGGTAGTAGAAGAGGTTCTATGGCAAGTTCTATTAATGTCCCTGGTGGATTCAGGAGAGAATTTGTCATCAATAAGAACAAGATCCATACCGAAAAGGCCAATTTTTTCACCAGTAATTTTATCGAGTTCTTGAGTGTTTATGGCCATTTTGCAGGTGAAGATTTAGAAACTGAGGATGATATTGCATGCCACTATGAGCCAAATGTAGTGAAGAAATACAAAGGAGTTGATGAAGAATCACCACTTATATCCGATAATCAAGATCCTTTTGAATACACTTTGATCAATCCAAGAGGTACTGCTACCGATACAAAGGCATACTTTCTATTAGTTAAGGCATTTGTTGGAACGGGTGTATTATTTCTTCCAAAAGGTTTCAGTAATGGAGGACTTGCATTTTCGGTGGTGACTTTGTTGTTTTTTGGAATCTTGTCTTATTGGTGTTATGCTATACTTGGCTTTAGTAAACAAATGACTAGAGTATCGGGATTTGGAGAAATTGGTCTCAAATTATATGGTAAATGGCTTCAACAACTTATTTTCTCATCCATTGTAATCTCACAAATTGGATTCATTGCTACATATTTCGTATTCACATCTCAAAATCTTCAAGCATTTTTGGTTAATGCATTTGGATTTGAAGAGATCAATATTGGTTGGTTTATCGGAGGCCAATTATTGATCTTGGTCCCACTTTCATTAGTGAGAGATATAACTAAATTATCATTGGCCGCTGTATTGGCCAACTTTCTTATCATGTTTGGATTAATTACCATCATATATTTCGTTTTAATTGATTTATTTATTGGACAACAAGGAGAACTTGGTCCTCAAATTGAATTTTTGTTCAATAAAAAAGAATTTTCATTATTCATTGGTATTGCTATATTTGCATTTGAAGGAATTGGACTTATTATCCCAATTCAAGATTCAATGATTTACCCAAATCATTTCCCAAAAGTTTTATTCTCTGTCATTGCAACAATTTCCACCATTATGATTGGGGTTGGATCTTTAGGTTATTTGACTTATGGTAAAAGTATTGAAACAGTTATTCTATTGAATTTACCTCAAGATTCAATGTTTGTAATTGGTATTCAATTATTTTATTCAATCGCTATTTTACTTTCAACCCCAATTCAAATTTTCCCAGCAATTAGATTGATTGAACTGAAGATGTTTGTCAGAACTGGTAAACATTCAACTTTTATAAAATGGCTTAAGAATTTATTTAGAAGTATTTTCGTTATTTTTACAGCAGTAATTGCATTATATGGAGGACAAAATTTAGATAAATTTGTATCATTTGTTGGATGTTTTGCTTGTATACCATTAGTTTATATGTATCCACCAATGCTTCATTTAAGAAGTTGTTGCAATTATGATGCTTCAGTTTCAAATTCAGAAAATACCCGTAGAAAATGGTTGGGATATTTAGATTATTTTTTACTTGTCATTGGAGCATGTGTTTTAACCTATACTACCATCGATATATTATTTAACTAAAATAAACATTGCATTTAGGTTGTTTATATCTATTTAAGTAAATCTCTAATATATACTCTCGTTTCATGTATTTTATCAGCCAATTGTTTGTCCATTTCCTCAGTCTTAGTCACTAACTGATTCTTCAAATCCGAAGCTTGGTTCAAAATTTCAGTCTGTTTCTTGTAAGCATCAGAAAAGTTGTTTGATTCATAATCAAGTATTCTACTCTTGACTTCATTATAAGATTTTGGCATGAAGTAAGAGTATGATGAAACTCCAAAGATGGTTGGCGTTAAAAATCTCAATGGTAATGATCTTTTATTAACCATAATTGATCCAGTTAAAGTGATGGTTAAGATATAAACTAAATTTGGTAAAACTGGTTCTTTAATTAATTGATCAATTTCTTTACTTAAACTGTTAATTTCGTTTTTAGCTGCACTCAATTGGGTATTTAGTTCAGCTCCATAATATGACCATTTTTCATATAAAAATAATCTGGCTTTACTCAATGGATTCTCTAAAGCTGAGTTTGTTCTTATGGTCATTCCCTCAATGAAGGTTGCATTATGGAGTTGTTCTTTTTGTTTAAGTTCTGGGGAGATTTCTGTGTTTACTCCAGGTTTTGTCATGACATATTCGTCATCTTCATAGAATGATCTTGCCATGGCCAGTGAGGTGAGAGCCAGTGAGAAATGAGAAATGAGAAATCAAAGTGAGACAGTGAGAGAGCGAGAAGAAAGTGGGTGTTTGGGCCTGTCTAGGTGCAAGTAGCATTAGTGCTAGCCTATTGTCCGTAAGTAGCGTTAGTGCTAGCCTGGATGTCCTAGGTGCAAGTACCATTAGTGCTAGCGTAATTGTATTCAAAAAGAATGAACATGTTAAAAGAGTAATCTTTCAAAAGACCCATGTCTCACTACATTCACCTACTACATTCATACTGATGAGGTTTGTATTATCTACAAGTTACTTATTCGACATCGTCAAAGTTTTGACCTTCAGTCAAATCTGGGATTTCTTCATCATTAGCAGCTAAATTACCATCCTTGTTTAATTGTGGAGCTTTACCTTGTTGAATTTGTTGAGCTAATTGACTTAAAATTTGTAAATTTTCAGCACCTAATTGAGGTAAAATATCTGGGATTAATTTGGTAACTTCGGTTTCTTGAGCATAACCAGTGAAAGCAAAAGTGTTGTATTCATTAGCACCTTGAACACCAACTCTTTTAAAGTGAATAACTTTACCATCATCTTTAAAGAAGTTAGCTTCAGTGACATTTGGAATTTTAGTGGCCTTAAATTTACCTAAAGTTTCCATTAATTTAACGTCATCACTTTCCTTAACTTTCTTGGTGGCTTTAACTCTTGAACCACCAACTTTTTTGGCAGTTTGTTGTTGTAATTTAGCTAATTTGGCTTGATCAATTGGCATGACTTTGGATTTATGATTCAAGTTTTCGTCGATGAATTTTTTTCACTGAGAAAATTTCACCTTGGGTGGGGCACGTCAAATAAATATCTGGTTCCCGAGAGAGAGTTTAGCCAGGTGAACACGACCCGATAACCTTGATAAGTGAACCTTGACATAATTGACACAATTTCATTGCTTAAACTGACCGATAATTTTGCGATAAAATCTATTATAAAATCTATTCATCATGAAAGCTATACATAACACTATCGTCACTATCAACAAGTATCTACCACCCACCAATCACTGGATTATCCTCATCAGTTCAGTCCCCGTATCGTTAGCGTGCGGCACCATCTTTGCTTCTTCAGTTTACACCACTCAATTGGCAGAAAAATGTGGACTTAATACGTCCCAATCTTCTAGTTTGAATATATCAATGGTAATTGGATCAGCCATTGGTGGATTGTTCGGTGGGATCGTAACTGACACTTATGGAACTCAATTACCCATGTTATTTAGTTGTATCACCATTTTCTCAGGGTATAAATGGCTTTATGAATTATATCTTTCTGGTAAAGATAGTTCAGTTATATGGTTATTATGTTCAATGCTTTTGATTGGAATCGGCTCAACCGCTGGATATTTCAGTGCCATTAAAGCTGTTACCATTGAATTTCCAAATTTTAAAGGTACAGCTCAAAGTATCACCATTGCTTCTTTCGCTATATCAGCATTACTTCATCTGATTATTGCTAGTCATTTCTTTAAAGGTGATGTAGCATCTTATTTGAATTATCTTCATATAAGCACCGGGTTAATGATATTTCTTGGGTTCTTGTTCGTTAGAGTTGATGGTCATTATAAATCTGATGATGATTTGCTCGATGTTGAACAGGATAATATCAATGAAGCCACGGCTTTGGTACCATCCCATTCATCAGACGTGGTCTCGAAAACTGATTTACGGGATTTGAATTTAAAGAAATCATTATTACACCCAATTTTCTGGTTTCATTTCGTGATTTTTGCTGTAATCCAAGGTTTGGGCCAGATGTATATTTTCCAAGTAGGTTTTGTCGCCAAGGCTTTGTACCATTACTATGATGGGCAAGAAAGATACTTGACTTTAAGTAAATTACAAGCCCTTCATGTCTCCCTTATAGCTATCTTTTCATTTATTGGTAGATTATCATCTGGACCTCTGAGTGATTTTTTGGTGCATAAACTTTTGTGTCAAAGACACTGGAATTTGGTTCTTGGATTATCATTAATGCTTCTGGGACATTTGTTAAACACATTTAAATTAGACATCTTTGCTTCTACATTCCATGGAGCAAATATGTTCCTTCTGTTGGTATCTTGTATAATTGGGTATGCTTATGGATTCAGTTTTACTTGTTATCCAGCGATTATCTCTGATATATTCAATATGAAAAATTACAGTTTTATTTGGGGCATTATGTATTCAAGTACTGCGGTTGGATTAACAGTCATGTCATCTTTATTTGGATATATTTATGATATTCATTCGGGATTTAACGATGATGGAGACTATGTTTGTTCAATTGGATCAGGATGTTACGCTGAGACATTTGCAATCACTTCTGGACTCTGTGGGTTTGTTATAGTTTTGATTCTTGGGTATATTCGTTATAGAAGTTCGTAGATTAGAGTATTAGAGAATATAGAGTGTAGTTTATATCTTCTGAGAGCATATGGCTGTTGTATCAGATTAGAGATTCCATCAGCCAGGCAGCCCTATCGCACCACCTTACCACACCCTTACCACACCCTTACCGCACCACCTTACCGCACCTTTACCGCACCAACTTCTGTCAACTCGCCGCACCTTTACCGCACCAACTTCTATCAACTCGCCGCACCACTCTAACACTCCAATGAGACCAATTGCCATAGATGATCTTATCAAACAAGATAAACCTAAATTCATACGAAAAAAAGATCGAAAGAAAACAGAGCCTAGTGTAACATTGAAAAAGAGAAAAATTACCCCATCTCCTACGCCTGCTGCACCATCCTCATCTCCCTCATCTCGCTCATCGCTTCCCCAGCCCAAGAAGACCTTCAATTTTGACTGGGACGAAAATGAAGACACTTCGGTTGATACTCCTCCATTAGTCGAATTGGACACTTTAGATGATGATATCCCCGAAAGTCCAGTCCATTGGTCTCAAAAGCCCTTGAATCAAATGTCCGATAGTGACTGGAGAGATTTGAAAGACGAATTCAATATCATCACCAAAGGCTGTAAAATACCTCCCCTCAGGACGTGGCAAGAATCAGATATAAACAAGGGTATAATAAAGACTTTAAATACGCTCCAATTGACAGATCCAACTCCAATTCAAAGAGCTTCTATTCCTATAGCTTTACACCATCGTGATATAATAGGTATAGCTGAAACCGGTTCAGGTAAGACTTTGGCATATATAATTCCCTTGATAAATTACATTTTATCGATAGATGAAAACTATCTTCGTTTTGAAAGTGGACAAGAATTCAATCTTAATAAACCTTTAGGTTTAATCTTAGCACCTACGAGAGAATTAGCTAATCAAATTACCATTGAATTATCGAAATTTTGTAAATCTTTGAATTTGAAATCAGTAAGTATCATTGGTGGTCACAGTTACGACGAAACCATTGAACTGGTAAAAAATGGAGTTCATATTGTGGTTGCAACACCTGGTAGATTAGTTGATTGTTTGGAACGGAAAATCATCAATTTGAGTAAATGTTTTTTTGTGGTTTTTGATGAAGCCGATAGAATGATCGATATGGGATTTGAAAAACCTCTTACAACTATTTATGATAATTTAGGAGAATTGACTGATTATGAGAAATCAGTGTTTAAACTTGACAATAGAAATACTTTGATGTTTACTGCTACATTCTCAGATTCTATAAAATTACTAACTAAGAAATATTTAATGAACCCCGTACAATTGGTTATAGGTAAAGTTGGAGAAAAAGTCGATAATATCAACCAACACTTTGACTATTTACAAGACAAAGATATTGATAAGAAACCCGAGAAACTACTTAAGGTTATCGATAAACACATGTCTAGAAATAAGCAGTACTCCATAATTATCTTTGCCAATTACATCAAAACAGTTGAAGATTTAGCCACCGAATTATCTGGAAAAGGATATAAAAACATAACCATCCATGGTTCGAAGTCCCAACTGGCAAGAGAAAGATCTATTGAAGATTTTAAAAATGGTAAAACCAGAATCCTTATAGCCACTGACGTGGCGGCCAGAGGTATTGATATTGCCAATGTTTCGCTTGTCATAAATTACCAAATGACCAAAAAAATCGATGAGTATATTCACAGAATTGGTAGAACGGGTAGAGCTGGTACTAAAGGTAATAGTCATACCTTTATTGATGAATCTGATGAACCGTTATTTGGTGATTTAAGAAAGTTCTTGAAGAGAGATCTTCCCCTGTTTTTGTTGGACCGAACTCAAACCATCAAGGATTAATTGATCAATCTTCATCGCTTGAGTATCCAAGCATATCGCTTATAGGTCTTTCTACTTTAGGTTTCTTCAATTTTGAAAGAATCAGTAATGAGTCTTTATTGAACATGGGAGTAGCTTCAATAAGCTTGGGAGTTCTGACTTCTTCTTCAGGCCCTTCAGGCTCTTCAGTCTCGGGCTCTTCAATCTCAGGCTCTCCCAAATCTTGGGTTTCTGCAGCAGGCTTCTGCTTTTTCAACAAATTCTTAACTGTATTTACAGTCATTTCCTCCAATTTCCTCTTTCTTTCTGCTTGACTTTGAGGATCAGGATCATCATTTGCCCAACGAACCACCAATACCTCATTATCATTCAAAGATTGATTTTGCATTGCTTCTTTAGCAAATTGAGCTTCAAATTCATGTTTATAGGTTAAAAATGCACAACTTTTATTATGTAATACCTTAACCTTTGAAATCTTGCCAAATTCTCCAAAATGCTTTGATATCAAACTTTCAGTATTATCATCAATATGCAACCCTCCAATGTATAAAGTATCATTTATCTTGTTCAACGCACCAACCCCATTCATGTCATCGCGATGACCAAACGTCTTATCTCGACCGAAAATGTCTTGAGTTGGAGGATAATAATCAGTTTCATTGGGAAGCCTATGTAAATAATCACATTTCTTGCCTTTATAACAACATCCTTTGGCAAAATATATACAAATTGTTGAAACATTTGTATGTTTGTTGGCTCTAGTATAACCAGAGTCTAGCTTTAGATTGACTTTGAAATTCAGTTTTTCAAATCTTTTGGTTCCATCCCCTCCTGACCATTGCAAATACCATACGTTGAATACATTCCCTGTTTGTGGAGGCTTTTCGTCTGGTAATGAGCTGGGATCTACTTGAACTCTAGCTGGCTTGTCCATTGTGAATACTGCGAATGGTGAGATGAGATGGGATTTGATGTGGATTGTGGGGGGAAAGAGATTTAGGAAAAGCTGGCAAGTTTTATTTGTAGAGTTTATGATCGTATATGTATTTGTAGTGTATGGGAGACGAATTCCTCGAAGATTCATGTAGTTTGACAGATAACCCAGGAAAGGTGGTTGTGTCTTATATGCAGTCCACTTACCTCAGTAGAAATGGGTATACCAATTGTGGTTCAAATGGTCGATATACAGTTCAAAGAGAGTATGGGGAAGTTTATAGAAAAATTAAAAGTACTCGAGTATTCTTAGGATCGTTGAAAGTCGAGAATTTGTCGAAATAAAGAGATGTATCTTACGCTCATTGTCAGTTAATAAAATCTAGTTCATATTCATTATATAGTCATTATAAGTTTAAAACAAAAGTTGCACCAATTAAACCAGCAATTGCTGCAGCCTTCTTCCAATTAGATCCATCTATTTGGCTCAAAGCTCCACTGTCACTACTTTCACTACTTTCAGATTCTGAAGTACTAGATGATGATTCCATGGTAGCTCTTGAAGTATGGGTAGCATATCTACTTGAAGCGGAAGCGACATCACGAGATATGTTTAAACCAGAAGGTTCAGCAGCTGAAGAGGGAAGATCAGTTTGTAATTCTGAAATATTTACTGATTCACCTGATCTTGCACCACCACCAACGGCAGCAGTAGCACCAGAAGCAGCAGCGGTGGCAGCAGATTCAACAGATGCTCCAGCACCAGTAACGAGGGATTCAGCGGCAGTGGCAGCAGAAATGGCACCAGCAGTGGCAGCAGATGCTACCGTACGTCCAGCACTTGCAGCGTCAAGACCTAATGAAGTTGCAGCAGAAGCAGCAGCAGTAGCAGCATTAACAGCACCAGATGTCACGGTATTTCCAAAAGCTTCAGCAGCTGATGGTACACCTGCAACAGCAGAAGCACCTTCGGCAGCTAATGAGGCGGCACCTTGACCGGCTTGAGTGGCGACACCGGCAATATCAGAAACAGCATAACTAATAGCGTTCATTTTGGAAATCTATATGTGAAAAATTTGTGTGTGAAAAGTGAAAATTTTATAGGATGCGACTTGGGTTAAATGAAGTCGATTTGATTTGATTAATGATTTAACGGGAAATTAACCTTATTATATAGTTTTCTATGGAAGATCAAAGTGTTCCAAACACGTAAACATCATGCTTGGTCGATGACTCATATACAGGAGATTTCAGGGGAATCGGCAACTTAGTCTATTGTGTCAAAAATCTGTATTTGGGTATATGCAGTACCGTTTTCGCGGTGTCATTATTGTGGCTATAAGAGAAGAGCAGATATATGAGTTTAGCTGATGGAATACTAGCTCGAGAGTGTTAAAATTGCAATATATAAAATTCTTGGTAGCTGAGTTCGATGGTGTCTTTATTTTTGAGACAAAATTCATATTTTAGGGGGAAATAATGACCCCTGGAAATTCGCGGTTTTAAACCCTGGCCTGTCAATTCCCCAAGCCATCTGTTTACCGAATATTTCTAACCAGCATGGCTTGATCTGACACATGACCGTTTTTTGTGTTTTAAAAATAGATATTTATGTATGTTACAAATCAAGTAAATGAATATCGATTGTTTCTGTATATTAAATTGCTATCTAGTTCAATAGTACTTACAATAGGGTCGTTGTGCTGGCTCTAAATTTCGCAACCTTTACAACTTTTATAATCGTGTGACAGTGGGAGTAGTGTACTACCAATTTAGATTAAATAGAATGCTTAAACAAACATATGGAGTAGTTGCTGTCATAATTGTGCCTAAATTTCTTGGAAAGTATAATACATGATCCTGGACTCTAGTATATCATAATCATCTTGGGTGGCTGAATTTTCTGGATTTCTTCTAGGCATTTGGTTGAACCGTATTTGGGTGCAAAATTCAAACAGTCTAATACAGCTGCTTGTATAATTCTCGTATTATCCTGACTATAACGTAGATCTCTAAGCATGTAGGATTTATACAAAGATGTAAGATTTCACAAAGATGTAGGATTTCACCGGTGCAACATAGCCTTAGATTCTCAAAAAGTTTAAATCGACTGGTTATTGTAGTTGAAACTTTACCTACATATTGTACATGTGCCTCATCCATGACGAAAATAAATCCATTCAAGAAAAGCGAACCAATGTATAAGTTCCTAGGGGAATTTATGGTTGAACAATGATGTATTTCATAGGTTTTAGAGAGGAGCCCTTTTAGTGTATGGGCTCAATTTTTGCAGCCAACATTATATTCGTACTTTTCGAAATTCTAAAAATAGAAGGTGGCGATTAGGCCCCATAATGTTCTTGTATTTACTACAAAAGACTTGCTTATGGCCCCGATGAGTCAATTCAATTAACCTGATTTTAAATCTCTATACAGGACCCTTATTAAACAAGAAATTCCCGTTATCCCAAAATCAGCTAATCGCAAATTTCCTCGTTATCTATGTCCCAAATAGGCAAGTTGGTCCGGAGGAAATTTTATAAAAAGATTCCTGTTCGCATCCAAATTGACCAGTGACCATGTGTGGAAAGACTTCAAATTCTAGCAGCTCAAGTAAACCAAATTCATGTTGTGGTGGTTCAGCTACTTGTAAATGTGGTAGTGGATGTACTTGCCCTTCTTGTAATACCACTAAATTATAAATAAATTAACTTCTACGTTTGTATTCTAATAAATATTCATTAAAGCTACACTATTTTCTTGGAGATAATTGTAAAGTTTCCTTCTTGATTAATTCCTTCAAATCTGGGTGAACTTTTCCAAACATATCAAATACTTGATCTTGAATATGAGCATCAGCAGCACAAACATGAACAGCAATATTATGAGCTAAATGAGCTTGTTGATTTGGATATCTAGCCAATACATGCCATAATTCAGTAGCTTGTTTGAAATCTTTATCATCTTCCCATTTCCAATGGAATGGACATGCAGCACCTTCCCAGACTTCTTGTTCTTCTTGTAAACTAAAGTTTTTAAATTCAATAGGTTTTGAACTAGCCAAGTAGTTTGGTGCATTACCCAAATTACCATTAACATTCATGGCACCATCTCTCATATGAGGATTATACACAGCACCAGTAACTGGACAATTAACTGGAATTTGAGTATAATTTGGTCCCAATCTATGTCTGTGAGTATCAGCATAAGAGAATAATCTAGATTGTAAAACTGGATCAGCACTTGGTTCCATATATGGAACGGTGTGAGCAGGAGAGAAAGCAGCTTGTTCAACTTCAGCGAAATAATTCTTTGGGTTTTCGTTCAACACAAACTTACCAAATCTTCTCATTGGGTAATCCTTGTGAGGCCAAACTTTAGTCAAATCAAACACTGAAAATGGAGCTTTTTTAGCTTGTTCTTGAGTCATGGTTTGAACGTAACAAGTCCATGATGGGTGATTACCAGCAGCAATATTTTTGAATAAATCTTCTTGAGCGTAATCTGGGTTAGATCCGGCTAATGACCCAGCTTCTTCATTATTTAAAGTTTTAATACCTTGATCACAAATAAAATGAACTTGAACGTAAAACCATTCACCCTTTTTATTGGACCATTTATAAGTATGACCTGAGTAACCATTCATTTCTCTATAACTAGCGGGAGTACCTCTATCAGAGAATAAAAACATCAATTGATGAGTGGCTTCTTGATTATTCACCAAGTAATCCCAAAACATATTTGCATCTTTCAAGTGAGTTTCAGGGTTTCTCTTTTGAGTGTGAATGAAATGAGGGAATTTTGATGGATCTCTAATAAAGAAAATTGGAGTGTTATTGTAGACCAAATCTAAATTACCTTCTTCAGTATAAAATTTAGTTGCAAAACCTCTTGGATCTCTTGCAGTATCAGCACTACCTAATTCACCACCAACAGTTGAAAATCTAGTAAAAATTTTGGTTTTTTTACCAATAGTATCTAAAAAGGCAGCACCACAAACATCAGTGATGTCATCAGTCACTTCAAAAACTCCATAAGCTCCACTACCTTTAGCGTGAACAACTCTTTCAGGAATTCTTTCTCTATCGAAATGAGCTAATGAATCAATTAAATTGAAATCTTGTAATAAGAGTGGACCATGTTTACCAACTCTTTGAGTTGCAAATGGTTCAGGAATTGGGCATCCATTAGAATTTGTGAATACTGGGGCCATTATTTGAAATTTAAAAATCGATATTTTTTGGAGAATGGGTGATATTTATAAGATTTCCAAGAGGGGATACGATCCTGAATAATTAAAATTTCGCCTTCTCTAATTGGATAAAGAAACCGAGGCTCATACACTAGGTGGTTAAAACTTGATTAAAAATTGGAATTTTTCCCTGATTTTAACATGTATGTAATGCTTAAAGAGTGTAGAGAAAAGGTGATTTAATAGAATTATCTTAATTAACTGGGAAAATCTATATAAAGTGGTTGACAATTGCTGGAATTGTCGACAGAAAAAATTCACGCGATTTTCATATGAGTTTGAAATCTGGGGAAGGAAACCGGTGATGACCGGACCCATGTCTCCGAGCATATTTGGTGGGGACAACCTATACACTTATATAGTATATATTAAACATATCCGTAAAACCTAAATAAAGTCTTGTTTTTTTCTAGCCACAACAGATAGATATAATACGCTCTATATATTACAAATGCCGGACTTTAGCCGAACTACAACTCCGTCGGTACTCACTTCCCTATCAGTTGAAAGGTTGCGAGAGTTGATCCTGTATATAAACCACGAGATGTCTTAAAACTTATATTTTCACTACTTACTCTTGAGCCAATCTGTTATGATCCTCTTTGTTTAAATCCTTTAAATCAGCAACCGGTCTTTCAGCTTGTGGAGTAACTCTAACGGCAATTCTAGTATCATCGTCGTCATCCCAATCGTTAATGGCAGTGTGAGAAACTCTTCTGTTATCCCAAACCACAACGGTATTTTTCTCCCATGATGCCCTAGCCTGTAAGTCATGGGAGTTAGCAATATGGTCATAAAGGAATTTTAATAAAGCGTCACTCTCTTGATTTTTTAATCCAACGATTTTTCTAGAGAAATTTGGATTAACATATAAAATCTTATCACCAGTAACTGGATGAACTCTAACTAAAGGATGAATGTTTTTAACAGCCCCTCTTCTTGATTTGATTCCCAAGCCTCTATCTTCAAAAGTAGATGCTTGTTCGACAGAAGAATGTTCAACATATAAACCATCGAGGAATTTCTGTAATTGAGGTGACAATCTGTTGTAAGCTTCTACAGTGTCAGCAAAAATGGTATCACCACCAGATTCTGGACCTTCTAAAACACTAAAGAAAGTAACTCCTGGAGGTTGTAACTCATAACTGACATCACTGTGCCAAGCGACAAGATTAGTTCTATCCTTGAAAGTCTGATTTTGATACTTAAAATTTTTGTTTCTATAAACAATGTGCAATTCAGGGAATCCAGCAGGCGAACCAGAAATTGGGTGAATATGAAGAGGACCAAAATATTTTCCAAAATCAACGGCAAATTGGGGTCCGTAAGTTGTGAAATCTTGATCTCTAAACACAAGCAACCCTCTTTGAGCCGCTAAAAGTGCCAATTCATTTTTACCTTCATCAGTCAATTGGGATACTTGAACACCCCTAATTTCAGTACCTAACTTTGGAGTAATGTTCTTTCTTACAAAATCTCCACCTTCTGGGAAAAGATTTGGTAAGCTTGGATCAGCTAAAGTTCCCCTATCTTCATGCTTGAAGAATTCTAATGGAGGGTAAACTTTAGGAGCCCAAGTAGGAATAAATTCCTTATGTTGACTTTGCTCAATTTCTTCTTTTGGCAAAGTTACGTAACCTTGTTGAACTGTCAAATTTGGAGTTATTTGAGCTGACATTTTCTCGTTGTCTGTCATATCAATTAGGGGGGTCTATTTATACTACTGCCAAACTGTGGATTTCGCAGCCACCACAGTCAGATCCTAATCGCTGCAAGATATTGGGAAATATTACGTAATCAACTAATCGTAATTAATTGCCTAATATGGTACCATAATTATGGGCCCATTGAAAGGTCTAGTATTATTTGCTTCTAGATCTACAATATGTTAGTTGTAGAGATCGAGATGTAAGAACAGAAGCTGAAAATTTATTCTGTGTCTTTAGGAACCGTGAGTGAAACCTTAGCAAATGAGATTGAGCAGTATATACTTTTTTTAATTCATAATCTTCTCAAAAGCTAGTACAGTAATCTCAAGTGCTACAAGAATACTCTAAATTGCAAATAGAGGATTTCTCCACCAAAAACCTCATTTCCTAATACCCTCCAACTGTACTCGGGTGCACCCGATGCGCACTGATAACGATAAGGTGAAAAATTATCCCTAGAAAATACCATGTCCCAAGACAAAGTAGCTGATGGGGTTCAGTTCAATTGGAATTTATTCCCTTCCACTAGACTAGAAGCTAAGAATCTTCAATCCCCCATTGGATGTTTATATACACCCTTACACCAAAGACCTCAAGGCATCAATGCCATACCAGTTGACCGCAAGTACCCTTTACAATGTGATATTTGTTCCACTTATATAAATCCATACGTTAAAATTGACAGAACTAACGGGATGGGGTGGTGTCCATTTTGTGAAGAAAAGACTTATTTCCCGGATAATTATCCTCTTCCTGCTGCCAATTCTCCCATGACTGATTGGCCGGTTGAATTCCACAATACTTCCTCCACCATGGAGTATATTTTGCCACGGGATGTCACTATAGCTTCAGAAAACTACTGTGAAAATTACGTGTTCATCATTGACCTTTACCAGCATACAGACGAGATGCAACTGAAGGACGGTAATGCTCATGGCAAAGGCCCAGACACCTCGTTCACTGATCTTAAGGCAGCTATTGTAAAAGCCATAAATTCGGTTTCGAATGCAAATATTGCAATAATTACATATGACGAACATGTATACGTCCACCAACCATCTCACGATAAGTCCATAGCTATTACTGCTAGGGATGTGGATAGGAACCTCTTCTCTGATGCAGCAGCTGCGAAAATCTTAGCCAAATTAGAAATTGCAATCGCTCCATTAACGAGACAGACTGAGCAAAATGGCTGCGAAAAGATATTTGTTTCAGATAAACAAACAGCAATTGACTATGTCAATTCTTTAAAGCCTAAATTCACCAATTCTTATAAGCCTGCCAGATCTACAGGTTTGGCCGCGTACGTGGTTTCGACTCTCCTTTCAAAGGCTTCTTACAGAGGTTTCATGTCCAAAGTTATGTTATTTGCAAGTGGTCCATGCACAGTATTCCCGGGGAACATAATTGATACTTCCAAAACAAATAGTCTTCGAAGTCATCACGATATAGTCAACCTCTCTGATCCTGAGTTTGTTCCAGCTCTGAAGTTCTACAAAACTTTGTCATTGGTGGCCATGGGGTTACCCTTTGATACTGCCAACACAATCATCAGTGCATCATCTAAAAAGGAGACCGATTTCCCGTTAGACATCAACAATCCTCGATGGTCATTTGATATTTATTCCGGTTCTTTGGATCAAGTAGGAGTGTATGAAATGAAACATTTGGCACTGCATACTATGGGAGATATTTTCATATATGAATCGTTTCAAAACTACAAGTTTGCTCCTCAGTTACTATCAGGCGTTCAATCTTCAACCATGAAAAATTCAACTTTGTCAGTGAACACATCACCCAATCTTAAAATCTCTCGACTCGTTGGTCCTGGTCATAGTTTACCTTCGTCGTATCAGGCTGATAGATTTAGCAGTATGCATCAACAGAAAATTTCTGACCAAATTACAGACTATGATTCAAGTTCGAAGAAGAAGAATTTCACCAACCAATGGTTCTTCAATCAATTGAAATCTGATGATACGATGGTTATTCTTTTTGATCCAGAAACCGCTAGATCTTCTGACGAGCTTGTGAGTGATGGGATCAAGCAAATGTATATTCAGTTCCAGGTGAAATTTTGGGATCCTCAAGAGAATTCCTGGAAGCTTCGAGTCACCACCATCTCTAAGAAGACTACTTTAGCATATCTTGAGGCTAATAAAGTCAAAATGAGCGATGGGACTTACAGGCTTGTTAATTCCAAGAGTAAAATAGTGAGAGAAAAAGAGTTAATTGCCAGTTTTGACCAATATGCATTCATGATCATATTATCGAGATTACTTTTAGACAAAATTGATACAATTCTTGGATTTGAGACTTTCGATAATATCGTTGTGAGTATAGACAAAGTTGTGGTCAAGTTGTTGAAAAATTTTGGTGGAATATCACTATCGAATAATTCTACAGAGAATAATCCATATATGAACCTCTTACAAGATATTACCCAAAAATATATCATCAATGAAAACTTCAAGGAAATTCCCGTAATTGCGTATTACTTGAGGCGGAATCCCCAGTTGATAAGGATATTCAACTCTCTGCCAGATGAAACGGCTTTTTACCATCATTGGTTTATGAAGATGAATTCAAATTTATCGTTGAAGGTTATAAAGCCAGTTATGTACAAATTGTCTTCAGGGGTGAAACAGGTGGTAACGCTTGATGCTCAAAATGTGTTCAATTCACCACCTAATAGCTTTATCATAATGGACTCTGTCTTTATTGCTATAATTTACCAAAACAATAAGTCCCTTAAACTTCACCATTCTGATAATATGGATTTGATCAAGAATAAAGATCCATCCATATTGGAGCCACTTTCTATTATCGATTCCGATAGACCATTTTTCCCTAAGTGTATAATCACTCAGAAAGATCATTCACAAGCAAGATTCTTGTTATCAAGATTAAACCCTGCTGAAGACATAGATCATGAGGTGGAAGAGGTGACATTACAACTTGGATTTTTTTCAAAATTATTCGGTTCTAAACCCAAGAAAACCTATTCCTCGATTTTCACTGATGATATCAGTTTGAATGCCTACTATGATGCGCTTATTAATACAATTAACCAAGATGATCTAGAGTAAATATATTATAATGTAGCTATGAATTTCTCGATAGTATCTAACATATCTTCAACAGCATTAGAATCTTCAACCGTGTGACTAGCACCGGCTAATAATTTACTATATTTACTCCAATATTTCACATCGCATACCGTCTGCCATCTATCCACAAGTTTTTGTCTATCAACCGATTTTGGAACAAATTCATCGTGGGTCCCGTATAAACTCAATAAAGGCTTTTTCACTTTTCCAAAAGTGAGTTTAAGTTGATCATCGGAGATATAACTAGAGAAATAATCATCATCACCATATTTCAGAAATAGAGAATTGAATCTATAGGCAGTAATGGGAGTTCCAAATGATACTTCGGAGAACTTCAATGGTAACATTTGCTGGCCCAATCCCTTAGAAATATACTCCAGTTGTACTTCTTCAACCAACGCATCAAGCTTGTCCTTTCCAGTGAAATGTTCTACCCCTTCTCTATCAGATACTGGAGCTTGAAGAATAGCCCCATCGATATCTTTAGAGCTATCAAAATCACTCAGATACATAAATTTAGATAAATATGTCATAGTGTCTTGACAGCCCGTGGAATGGCCCATTAAAACGATTTTTTCACGACTACCACCGGCTTCAGATCTTAAATATGATATAATCTGACTCATTTCTTTAGTGTCAGTCTCCAAAGAACTTTGACCCCATCCACAATAAGAAGATGTCAAAATCCCCTGAACTAACACCCAATCATCGTGTAAAGACGAGAGTTTTTCTGCCAATTTAGGAAGATAATGAACCGTTAATAAACCATCGGTAAGTCCACCGATGAATAGAACCACATTTTTAGCAAAGTGTTTTGTATCTTTGGAATTGAATTCAAATGCCAGTTTTTTGTATGCGTATTGGTGCACTGAGCCTACTTGAACCATGATGGAATGTAGAAGATAAGATTGCTTGTTTGAGTCAATTGGTGGAATACAGTTTTGAATGTCAATTCAGTATTTAGTATGTATATCAGTGTTTAGTTTGTATATCAGTGTATAATATCGGTTAAAATCTAACTGATCTTAGTTTGGATGTTCTGATGTCTCAGGTCTCAGGTCTCAGGTCTTTAGTGCTATCCAATTCGTTATCAGGCCTAGAACGCGGAACTTCCACCGTGCCTGCGCGCCCACTTGTGGCCCTGTGTGCCAGTGTTTGATAGTATTTCGCATTGATCCATTGGAACCATGTCTGTCACCACCAACGATTCATTCCTTCAATGGGACCCAGCTCAAGTTAGTAACTACGTCAATACTTTCAGTCCCAATACTGGACAATACTTTCTACATCATAATATTGAAGGATCAATCTTACCTTTTATAACAACTGAACATCTTAAAGAGATTGGAATTGACAATCTTTCAACCAGACTTCAAATTAAAAAACAAATAAGTGATTTAATATCGGCTCATCATGAAATATCACCTCCAAAATCATTTAATGATCCAGAATATAAATTGAACAATATCAATATTAATAATAATTTCATTAATTTTGAAAGTTTAACGGTTTCAACTGTACTTATGAAAGACATGATAAAGAAATTATCAATAACCGTACAACAGCATCACTCATCGATATCTTCACCAACTGCTGAAGCTGATATCAAGAAATTGAATGACAACTTTACAAGATTAAAAACTGATCTTATCCCGGTGATAAGATTACTTAAAGATTCAAAACCTTTACCTACTCCAACACTAGATCCAGGTCATGGATTATCTCATCTTGATTCTCCTACTTACTCAATATCCAGTACTCATTCAACTAATAGTAATACGTTAATTGAACTGTTACAAGATGCAGGCTTCATGAGTAGTAGTTCCCTGAGTTCTAACCGAAACTCCAATCCAATTCCAAGTCCAACTCAATCTAATAGATTTTCATCTGGCTCTTTATTATCTTTAGGTACGGGGAAAATAGCTTCTTCTGCTGTAACAACTGATAAACAACAACCTACAAGACCTAGATTAGTTGAAAGTAAAAGTACTAGTAGTGCGTCGACTTATTCGACCAATTCAACTTTAAATAACCCTAAAACCGTCAGAAAACTGTCTCTGGGGAGCTCATCATCTGTACCAACAACTTCTGGTTTAGGTAATGAACCATTGAAACAATTAAGAGCCTCATCTGAAGATTCATGTCTTAAGATTCTTCAACAAGCGATGAAAAGACATCATATTCCAAGAGGTGATTGGTCGAAATATGTATTAGTAATTTGTTATGGAGATAAAGAGAGAATTTTAAAATTGGCTGAAAAACCTGTTCCTATTTTCAAAGAGTTACAAGAATTAGGAAAGCATCCAGCTATTATGTTGAGACAACTTGCTGATACAAAAGCTGAAATTTCTGAATCAAGTAATTTATATGAAGATTCAAGAATTGGTGATGATATACCGGGTGGTACTTTATAGGTTAGTATGAATAATGAATGTATTTAAATTTGTATTTGCAGCCAAAGACTGAAACTTGAATGTCGCATGCCAAGCACCAAAAACGAGGGCTCGAGCCCCCAGTGGTCTCGCACCCAAAATGAAGATATTGTGACTCGCACTCCCTCTGCCTCCTCAAGTGGTCGCATTGAAAAAAAAAAAATTTCATTCTACATCAATAACTAATACAAGATGCCTCCAAAATTTGATCCAAATGAAGTTAAATACCTTTACTTAAGAGCTGTTGGTGGTGAAGTTGGTGCTTCATCTGCTTTAGCTCCAAAGATTGGTCCATTAGGTTTATCCCCAAAGAAAGTTGGTGAAGATATTGCCAAAGCTACCAAAGACTTCAAAGGTATTAAAGTTACTGTTCAATTGAAAATTCAAAACAGACAAGCTACTGCCTCTGTTGTCCCATCAGCTTCATCTTTAGTCATCACTGCCTTAAAGGAAGCTCCAAGAGACAGAAAAAAGGTTAAGAATGTTAAACACTCTGGTAACATTCCATTAGATCAAATTTTTGAAATTGCTAGAACAATGAGAGAAAAATCTTTCGGTAAAACTTTAGCATCAGTCTCTAAAGAAATTTTAGGTACTGCTCAATCTGTTGGATGTCGTGTTGAAGGTAAAAATCCTCATGATATCATTGAAGCCATTGATGCTGGTGAAATTGATGTTCCAGAAAATTAAGCCTTGTAAGAATAGATCCAATAGTTAAAGATGATTTAAAATATTTAAATATCATGATGAGAATCCTCTAATCAAATAAATATAATTTTTTGAATTCTCTGATTTTTTTCCTTCCTCTGAAGTTTGCCGACACTCTGGTGCTAAATTAAAAAGTATTTAGTTCCTATTTTGGTGCAAACGAGATTTAAAGCTAATTACTCACCATTGTAATGATTTATGATTATGATAGGTCCATTTCACTAGCTTACATTTGTAAATCTCGTATGGTAAAATTTTCACTCATCGCAGAAGCGTATGAGCGTATCAGTATGAACGTAGATGTAGATATCCAGAGTTTATTTATGAAAAACGTCTACAGTAAAGGAAGCAATAGGTACAGGGAATATTAGAAGAGAAGCCTACAGAGGTATTGACTATTCGTACGGTCTCGCAGCCTGTCCAACGTCTGGCACTGGACTGTCTCCCTAGCACTGTCTCCCTAGCACTGTCTCGCACCATTTCTCGTTCTCTACACTCACCTCTCATTCACATTCAAATCTCCCCGCGCTCATCTTCCACAACATGTCTGATTCAATAGGTATGTAAATAATCATTTTAACTAAACTTCCCTAACATCTAGATCGTGTATTCGTAAAAGCCATCACCACAATAAGAGCATTATCATCTCGTTCAAATCATGGATCTCTTCCAAGACCTCCAGCAGAAAATAGAATGAAATTATACGGACTCTATAAACAGGCAACTGAAGGGGATGTAGAAGGCATAATGTCGAGACCTATAGGTTTCACCCTTGAAGATGAAGGAGCCAAAAAGAAATGGGATGCTTGGAAACGAGAACAAGGACTTAGTAAAACTGAAGCTAAAAGACACTATATTTCATATTTAATCGACACCATGAAATTCTATGCCACTGGAACAATTGAAGCTCGAGAATTATTAAATGAATTAGAGTATCTTTGGGATCAAATAAAAGATTTGGAATTCACTCCTGAAGATGAAATTGATCATATACCAAATATTGCATTTCCTAATCATTCACCACTGTTATCACAAACTGACCAAAGTGATCGTTATTCATCGGTAACTCCTTGGGGGAAGGGTAGTAATCTTCATAAGATATACTCTCATTCTCGAAGATCTACCATGAATGTTAATGAATACGTTCAACAACAAAGACGGGCTGGTAGTGTCAAGGGGAGTGTTTATTCAGATCGTGGGAGGGCTAATCCAACATCAAATTTACCTGCTCCAACTTACCCGGTTAATTCTCTCCCCAATCTTCCTGCAAGCTCTCTGATGGATGATTTCAAGACCTGGCAGGGAGAAATAAATCTCATCATCAATAAATTGTCACGAGAATTCATGAACAGAAGACCTAGTGAATCTGATGATCCAGTAGACTCAGTTGAGAAGGTAAAACGTAGGATTATATCTCTTTTAAAACTATTGGGCCTTAATGCATTTCGAATCCTCAAGTCTTTTTCAATAAGTATTTTAGCTATATTATTTATTGTTTGGTGTATTAAGAAGAATGTTATTGTCAAAAGAACTATGGTTAGGAAACCGGGTACAAATGGGACAAAAACAGAAGAATTAGTTATTAATATGATCCTTAATACCGATGAAAACAAATGGTTCATTAGAATGCTTAATTTTGTTAATAGTTTTGTGGGGTTTGTATAATATACACTATAATGGCTCTTTTGTTTATATGCACACCGCCATCTACCTGCGCAGTGAAAAATTTATGAGAAGAGCTGCGATGACTTACACAATGAACATTCACCGTTGTAGATTTGTGGATTATACTCCTCATACTATAACATCCATAGCATTCTCTCATGGCTCTGATACAAATAATATGGCCTCAAATGGTCTAAGACTCGCAGTTGGAAGAAGTAATGGTGATATCGAAATTTGGAATCCAAAGTTTAACTGGACTCATGAGCTCACATTATACGGTTCTAGAGGTAGATCCATCGAAGGTTTATGTTGGTCTGGTGATGAAGATTATCCTCCTCGTTTATTCTCCATAGGTGGTAGTACATACGTTACCGAATGGGATTTAGCCACTGGATTACCAAAGACAAACTATGATTGTAACGTGGGAGTTATTTGGTCATTGGCAGTAAATAAATCAGGTAATAAATTAGCAGTTGGAAGTGATGATGGAACTGTTTGCATAATTGATATCTCTGGAGGACCTGGGTCTCTTGAGCATGATATGATTTGTCAAAGACAAGATCTGAGAGTCTTGAGTATTGACTGGTACGACGATGAAATGATTATTGGAGGATGTGCTGATGCCAGAGTAAGATGTTGGTCAACTTCTAAAGACACCAAGGGTAGACTTTTGGGGACTATGAGAGTTGATAAATCCAAGACTGAGAGTACTTTAGTGTGGTCTGTAAAAGTATTGAGTAAGAGAAAGCAAATTGTAAGTGGTGATTCCACTGGATCAGTTAAAGTTTGGGATTTAAATAGTTTCACATTACTACAAAGTTTCTCTAATCAAGAAGCAGATATATTATGCATTTCAAATGATGTCCATGAAGAACGATTTTTCACCGCTGGTGTCGACAGAAAGATTCATCAATATAATTTAATCAATTCAAATTCTTCTAAAAATTCGAAATGGGTTCATAGTTATAACCGTCTTTTGCATTCTAATGATGTGAGATCAATGGCAGTTTTTGAGAGTAAAGGATACAATTTCTTAATCAGTGGTGGTGTAGAAAAGTCCATTGTCATTCAATCTTTATCCCAATTTCACGATGGAAAATATAGGAAACTTGCATTAGCTCAGCAACATAGAAATACCTTATATAATAAGCTGCAAAATCTCGTGGTTATGTGGCAAGATCAACAAATAAAAATATGGAAAGTGGGTGGTGAAGAAGCTCACAAGTTAGTGTTGAAAGTGAGCCTCAGTGATGATGACAATATCACACAGGTTGCCCTTAACAAACAAGGTAACCTTATGGTGGTAGGAACCATGACAAGTGTTAAGATCTTCGATCTTTCACCATCTGCTAATGGTAGGAAATTGGTGGTATCAAAATACAGAGATGAGAATTTCGATTCTTTAGCCAGTGGTTGCAAAAAAATCATTATTTACGACGATAACAAATTTTTGATTCTTATGCCAAATGAAGAAATCTACAAGTTTATTATTGATAGAGAGGAAAGAGTCATAGAACTTGACAACGAAATTGAACTAGAAAACTATGAAGCAAAAAGTACCATCTCATACCACAATAACATCAATAACATAGTACTTAATGAAGAAGAAACTCATTTGGCTATAAGTAGATTTAATGGGGTGATACAGATTGTTCAATTAGAAGACTTGAGTTCTTTCAAGCTTCTCACATTATCAGGATCACCTCACTTAATCAGTTTCACCGGTAATGATACTCTTGTGGTGTTGAATGATGATAATAAACTTGTTGAATTAACTTACAAGCAAACCGGGAAGTTAGACGCATTATTGACCTCGTGGTCAAAGAGAAATAGTGAGTTCTTACCAAAGCAATTCTTGACTTTGGAAGAGAAACCTGAAGGTTTATTTACTGATGATCAGAAGGTTTGGATTTACGGAAAAAATTGGATCAGTTATTTCAATTTATCAATAAATATTCCAATTAACAAGACATATAAAAATACTGCATCATCAAAAAAGAGAACTAGAGATGGTTTAACAATTGAAGAAGAAGAGGAAGAGGAGGAAGATTCAAATTTGAATATGATGGAATTGTCATTAAAACAAACCCAAATAAATAAAATCAAGCAACAAGAACAAGATGAAGATTCAAGTGATAAAGAGAAACCATTCTTTTTATCATTCAAATACAGACCGGTATTATCAGTTGATAAATTTGACGATCAAGATTTAATCATACTTGAAAGGGACAATACTAACCTTTCGGCTCCTGCGTTTAATTTACCAAAGATTAATATATAGACAATAAACACATAACTAATCAATTTTAGGAACAGCTCTTGCACCTTGAAAGAACACTCTGGCAGCTGCTGCACATCCCATTAAACATTTTAATGGTTCGTCCTTATTACCATCCTTATCGTCCTTTTTGATGCCCCAGCCTTTTCTTTCACCAAAAACTGGTTTATACTTTTTATCATAAACATCTCTGTAAGTCAAATTAGGTTCAAAACTTTGGATGTACAAACCATCCCTTTCGTCTCTCATAAAATCATAGAACATCACTAAATGTCTACGGATTTCTTCCTCAATTCTTTTGGGTAAATCACTAGGAGCGTCATGACCCACAAATAAAAGATAATCAGATAACCCTTCAATCAATAATTGAACAAAATATGAAGGATCTCTCCAATATCTCTTATCCATGTCATAATCTCTATCATAAAAGAAAACATTTCTATTGATACCAGCTTCAGCTAATTCAGTTGCAATTTTCTTCCACTTATCATCCTTTGTGTAATGATATAAATGAGAAGCAGCCGATAAAGTTGTACCAAGATTATAAGTCCATTTTGTATCATTTGGACCATCAGCAGTATCTTGAATACCATCTTTAATCAATTTATCACCTGGATCTTGTAAATACTTAATTTGCCAGTCAATACATTTGGCTGCGAAATCAATATAGATTTTCGCTTCATTAGGAATAAATTTGGCAATTTGAAGACAGCATTTTGCGACTTCAGCAGTTGTACAAGCATTCAAATAAGCATTATTAATATGCCATTTAACTCCTCCTTTATTTTTAGGATTAGGATTATCATTCCATCCACCCATTAAAAATCTAGTTAATTCTCTACCTTGATCTAAATATTTAATATTACCAGTAACTTCATACGCAGTTAACATAGCACTACAAACTTGAGCATCATCATCATAGTAAATATCTTTGTCATTACCATTATTTTCGGCAGCTGAATAACCCTTTAAATGAGTGTTTTTGTATTTTTGAAATATCATAATTGCTGGATCAACTAACGGTACCAATTCTTTGTAAATTCTGGCACCATCTACAACGGCCTGCGCAGCTACTGAAACGGCCCATACAACGAATTTTTTGTCATTGTAGCATCCAGAACATTTTTTGGGAGCAATGAAAGTTTTTTCACTTTTATTATAGTATTTTATCCACATATTACGAACAACATTGTAACCTTCAAGGTTAGGATTTGAAAGTGTCATGTTCAATTGAGTTCAAGTTAGCAATGAGATGAAATTACTGCTGCTGCTTGCTTGCGGCTCGTGGGGTCGTGCGCCGGTCGGGCATGCATGCCTTGCAGCCTCAACGGCGCGGGTATTGGCTGCAAAAAAGTATTTGTTCCGAAGTGAATTGATAATATTGTGTGGCTGGCTTGACTCGAGTTGGGATCAATTTTTGGAAAAGTAGTCATTGTCGGTTTTCAGTATTCACAATTCGTATCCATCACACCTTCATTGGTCCATTGCTTTAGACACCACGTCCGAGCTGCGTGCCGGGCCAGGGAACTCTTCTAATAGACCCCAGCATACTGTTAGCCATTCTAATCAATTGGCTTATTTACCATCTCCTCCGCATGTTGATGATAATACTTTAGTGGTTTTTCCTGCTGAAAATGGCTACTTGACTTCATTTTCCACTCACCTAAACTGGAGCTCTCAGTTAGAATGTGAAATTGAAATGGCTAAGACTGAGTTCTTATGATGCTATGAGTCGCTTGAGCGATGAGTAGTCAACACTACAAATTTTACAGTTGAAGCTCTTTCGGTCTTAGGTGGCGTATTGTGTGCTTCTGTACTGGTGGTGTCTGTACAAGAGTCGGTGTCTGGGCCTTTTGCATCTACAAGATGAGTGGAATGAGTTATATTCCGACATCTTCTGATCTCTCAGCATCTTCCGAAGCATTTATTGATGGATACGACGCCGAAGAAAATCAGTACTGAGGGATTGTATACTATATCTTGCAAAATATTTTCATATCTTCTGGTAATGTTGCTTTGTAACCTCTAATTCATAGAGCTGTTTAGGACATAGATCTTTCAGATGCTGATCTCAAGTACGTTATTCACTTCAAAGATCTACCACAACTTAAAAGAGAAAATAGACACCCAGCTAAAGGAAAAGTATTTGAAAAAGAAAGGCATATGGAAGACAAGAAATTAAAAGAATGTTAGCAAAGAAATTGGGTCTTCTGAGTGTAATAATGAATTACGACAGCATTCAAATCGAAGATAATTTTCATTTGTGAGTCTAATTCAATGTTCGAGTGTGTTGAAAGATTATAAAAACTTTGTACCTTAACGATATATTCTTATGTGAATTCTCATAAGAGGTTTTCTCCATATCTTCACCTAGATATCATATAACCTACTACGTATATTGTGAATAAAAAAAGTATACATTTGAACTTTGTGGATTCTGTATTGACAAAAGGAATTGGTGTTGGCGGTCCGCTTTAGGGCTGGGGCTAGCTATATATTATTAAATACTTCTGACATTAAATAAAATGTATTCCTTGTGTTGAAGGTGGAGATTCCAATATTACCTTTTGTAGTGTCTGACCCAATTGCTTTACCTTGTCTTGATTATCGTGCACATGGCAGAAAACGTCCACAGATGGTTTCGTGGTCTAGTCGGTTATGGCATCTGCTTAACACGCAGAACGTCCCCAGTTCGATCCTGGGCGAAATCATTTTTTGGTACCCTGAAAGAGGGTATACTATTTTTCTAATCCACAATAATGAACCTCATCAGAATTAAAAGCAGCAAGAGTTACATCTAGTTGAAGATTGGCTGCAAAAAACAACATGATATTTTTTTTCGCAGCTACTACTGAGAGGACGGTATAGAAGACAATGTATTGGTTAAAATTTATAATTTATAGGATCCATGCTCTAACAAGAGTACCCATGTTCGAAGCACACAAATCGATAGTGGTGTGGTGGTGATATCTTGAGAACTGTGGCCTTGTCGCTCAGACTTTGTTCTTGAGAGAACTTCGTAATGAGGCCCAGATACTCACTCTTGGAATTCAAGCATACTACCAAATTTTTATTCATAAAAATTCATTTAAACACCATATCTCTATAAATAAATCTCATTGGAGAACTCCTCGTGGAAGACAAAAAGCAAAAGATGATCAGATCGTACTAACTTCATCGATAGAGGCTACGTGTACCTTAATTCTCCTTTCTATTTATATGTATTATACTATCGTATCTAGTTTACATTAATTTTTAGCATCTAATGGCTTTCTACAAACGAATAAGAACATTGGGGTAAATAATTTTTGTTTACCACCAGCAACTAAATTAACAGCAGCATCTTCTAACGCAATTGTAACTTGTCTTGAACCTTTTGGTGCTAAACCAATTTTTTCCATCAATCCAACGGATTCAGTAGTAATAAATCTACCAATTCTTGAAGTTCTGAAAATGGTGAAATAATCACTCAATTGTTGAACATACTTGAAGTCACCAGCTAATGGGTAGTACCATGGGATATCATCTTCTTCTTCAGCTAAATCCTTTTGGTATTCAATTTCGAAACCAACGGCTTTCATGGCATCTTCAGCGACCTGTCTACTGAACATTTTTGGGATACCGTCACCAACTTCAATACCGTAAGCAATTTTACGGTGTTCTTCATTGGTTTCATCGTATCTATCGGTCATAACCCATTCGTAAACACCAAAAGTTCCACCTGGTTTTAAAACTTTGTAGATTTCACCGTATACACCTTCTAATTTTGGAGCGTGAACGGTAGCTTCAATGGCATAAACTGCATCGAAAGATTCTGGTTCGAAATCCATTTGCATGAAATCACCTTTAACAAATGATAATTTATCAGTTAAACCATATTTTTCAGAATAATGATTAGCTCTTTCGATTTGGTAATCATTGTTGTTTAATCCAACAACTGAACATCCAGTAAATCTACAAATTTCTCTAGCTGGACCACCAACACCACATCCAACATCCAAAACTTTCATATTTTCGTTAATGTTCATTTTGTGGGCTAAGTAATGTTCGTGTCTAGCGGTGGCTTGTCTGAAGGCTTCACCTTGGTAATATCTAGAGAAATGGAATGATGAACCCCAACCATACTCGTAGAAATCAGTGACTAAATTATAGTAATGATGAGTTAATCTGTTATAATCACTCAATCTCTTTTCTTCATCTTCTTTAGAAACACCTCCATCCCAGTGCTTGAAATAACCTTCATTAGCGACAGTACTAGCATTTTTAGCTTTGGCAATTAAAGCACTTAAACCAGTTTTTTTATAACTTTCACCATGTAAAGCTTTGGCGAATTCAGAATCTTTTTTATGATCTTTTTCATAAAGTGGTTGAGCACTCATAACGATTGAATAAATTTATTAGAAAAAAAGATTGAGACAAATATCGAGTTTATGTATTTTTCAGTGGGAGATATTTGGCGGTCGTTCGCTCGTTCCCATCGTTTACCGTTTACACGCGTTCATTTTCTATACGATGTGGTCCGGTAACTTTAGTCGCATATCGCATATATACGAGCGAGTCTAAATATTATAATCTACCTTATCTTCTGCTTCTAAGAGCTTATCTATGTTCTCAAGTTCCTCATCTACCTCCATATCTGCACCAGCCTCAGTTTCCGATTCACTCGAGTCTTCGCTTTCGTGTTGTTCATTTCTGTCACCATTCCCGTTTTCCTCGTTTGAGTCGTTTGATTCATTCCCTTCTTTTTCTTGATCCTCCTCATCCTCGTTTAACATTTCTTCTTCCTTCACGTCGCTCAACTCCTCATCACCTAAGCCTTCACCCCTTTTCTCCTCGTCGTTCTCCTCGCGAGTTACAGCCAATGAATATGTCTCCTTTACATGGTGGTAAAATTTCTCGAAATTCCTCAAGGTTAACGAATCCATTTTGAACTCTAGATCTTCGGTTTCTTGAATTACGGATATAGTATCTTCAATGGCACTACATAAACTTTTAAGTAATCTTGCACTCAAATTCTCCGTAATTTGAATCTTACCGAGGTTATTGATGATGGTCTTCTTCACTGACTTTGGAGTCTCTTGTTCAATTGCCTGAAGTAAGGTGGTTAGTTGCCAGATTGGGGACTCGATCATAGTGGTATCTAAATCTTCCTTCTTGACCAAGTTGTTTGGGTCACACCAATGAATTAGATGTTGAATAACTGATGTGGCGGGTATAGAGTTGAAGATTTTTGTTGATTCTTCATCTTGATGTGTTTCTTCATATTGTTTTAGTCTTCGAGAGAATTTGTAGATAATATCACCACTTAACTTTGAAATTTTAGTCTGATGCTTGGCATGACTGAATGCATAAACTGGAATACAAAATGCTAGAACTTGTCTAAGTTGATTATTATAGTAGTTTTTAGCATCAAAGTATGCCAAAATTAATGCTTCAAATAAATCTTCAAATACCCTTTCCTTCTCTTCGAGTGATTCGAACAAATTATCACCGAATTTTTCTAACCTCTCAGCCAAGTACAACTTACAGAGACCTTCTGCTGTCACCGATTGAAGGGAAGGTATCTCGAATTCATTTAAAGCCTTAATGAACAACTTATTAATTGAAAAAGAATCGACGTATCTGGTGTGTGACAAGTCAGTTTCATTGTGTGATCCATCCATATCTTTTTCTATATCCAAGACACTTAACCCATGAGTTGATAAAACATCAATGATGATTTTGGCAGCAAGAATCTTAGATTCTTCGTCAGATCTCGTCAAGGTGAGGATTCTCCCAAAAAAATATAGTTTTTCTGCAGCTAGATCCTTATCAAGTAACATAAATAAGCCAAGACACCTTAGACCAAGTTTGTTGGTAGTTGAATAATCATCAAGGCGGACGGCTTGAAATACCAAACTATGCAAAATAGATTCTAATGAGTAATTGTCTGCGATTGGGTCGTTGATCAATTCTAAAAGATGTTGGGTTATAAATAAACATTGCTTGACAATGTTATGAGGTATTGGTTTTGGCTGAAGCCTTCTTCTTTTGTTGGGGGTTTGACCCTTGGAGTAAGATTTATTGAAGTTTTGATCGTCGAATACGTTATCAATTCTATTCAAATTATTAGTGTAATCAGGATTCTCACCATCTCCTTCGTCTTCGTCCTTGTCTTCATCTTCATCTTCGTCAGAACTATCAGAAGGAAATCCCGAAATGGCAGAATGGAACGTTTCATCATTTTCATCCAAAACGGAGTCCCTAATATCAGTAATAATTTCGGTGATCATGCTTATGAAATCCCTTTCACTTACACTCATAGCCCTCAAAACCTTTAAACTAATCTCTATTAACTTATCGGATAGTTCATCACCAGTTAAATGATTTCTAACGATTTGTAACATAGCCCTTCTACCTGGTTCGTTCGCATAATCGTAATCTTTACTGATTCTAAGTATGTTTTCAATGATGAATTCTAATTCTCCGTATTCTTCATCGAAATCTGAGTATTCTTCATTCAACGCTTTATTACCTTCAACATACATCTTATATTCATGCGAGACCTCCTGATATTTTTGTGTCAAATCTTCAAGTCTAGTATTCAATCTTTCTAATACTGCTGTTTGGTCCTCGTCTCCATCTCTTTGTACGTGATTCATTTGTTTGGATACTGCCTCAATTTCAGTTCGAAGCTTTAGGCGATCTTCTCTCTTGCTTAAAAGAGTCGATCTGTATTCATTATAGGTGTCTATCAATTGTTTATTAGCAAGCAATCTGGTGACTCTCAATCTCATGTATTTTTGAAGGATATCGCTCAATTCTAATAGATCAACAAACATATCGTCCAACAAATTATAGTAACCACCGCTAGTCAAAAACTCAAACAAGTTCCTTAACAAAAATGATTTTGCGACCAGCAATTCTTTCCAGTAAAATTTATCAAATCTGAAACCTTTCACTATATCCAAATTCATCTGTAATAATTGATTTAATAATTTTTCAACACTATCATCACCAGTTCTCAACTGCAAATTTTCAAGAAATTGAATAAAATCCTTGTCTACTGATTCAAACCAGTAATTATTGAATAACTTGATTGCGGCGTTCTTAACGTTTGGATCTCTATCATTCATCCCACATTTTATTAGCGTGCTTACACATTGGGGATTCATTCCCCTAAAATCCCCATATTCCTTCAATACTCTAGAATATATGATCCTACGGTTGATGCTATTAACATCTCTCGCCCTTTCAACAAAAAATTCCAATGTATCAGCAGTTTTCACAAGATTCAAAAAAGCAGCTCTTCTAACTTCAGGGCTTTCATCTTTCTGCATAACTCCGATTAACAACTTTGTGAAGTAATGAGAATTACTTGTTTCATCTTCTAAATGCTGGAATCTGGATAATGCCACTACAGCTTGTAATCTAACAGTTTGCTCTTTGTCTTCTAATCTCTTCTTTAACGAATGCACTAACAAAGTGAATAATTGACCGTCAATATCACCAATAAAGTTTACCAAATATGCAATCAACTGAATGATTCTATATCTAACATTACGATCTTTGGCCTCTACACCTCTTAATAAATGGTTTAGTAAATAATGAGCCACTCTCGTAACATCATCATCCTCTGAATCACCTTGGATCTTGAATAAATTGGCAATGAACACAGAACAAAATTTGATGATCCGATCACCACTGGCTTCTCCCTTCTTAAGTGGCAAAATTTTGTTTATGAGTTTGGTGAGTTTATAGGAAAATGCCTCTTCATACCCTTTTGCGATGGCTTTCTGCTGGATATTAGTTAAAATAACTACTAATCTTCTATGACCAGAAAGACTTCCTTGAGCTTCCTGAAACACTTTGGCCATGGATTCATTGATCTCTTCAACATCACCTAATGCTGACATAGTGGATACTTCCGTCATACTCAAAAAATGTAAAAAAGTAGTACGAGGAAATAGCTGATTTAAGATGATTCAGGTAAACAAACGCGACGATATGGGGAAAACAAAAAAATGAGCGGTACGGGAATCGAACCCATGTCTCCTGCTTGGAAGGCAGAAATGTTAACCACTACACCAACCGCCCGGATTTATTACGAAACCAATTTTCGGTAAGCTCATGAAAATATTAAAAAAAGTTATTTTTCTTGTTTTTCGTCCCATTTTTCATCAAAAACCAATATAGAGCACACTTTTGGTTTTATTTTGCTCTGATAATATAGCTGACTGAAGTAAAAGTTCAAAACTTTACTTTTGATGGCGTACTAGGTATTATTATTTTGGATCAACATAAATTCAAGATTCTGGGGCTTGAACAATGACTTAGAGACTTGTAGGTCTTCTAACTCACTTAGGCCTAAATTTGTATCAAAGTAGATCTTATATAAATAGGTAATAGATTGGATGAATAGATAGAATGAAAAGTTCCTCGTCTCGGAGAAGGAAGAGAAGCTCAATTTGAGCTGTAAAGATAAGTGGTGATAATGGTGATGTATTGTATTAAGGATGAGACCAGACATACATCTGGCCCTGACTTAGTGTATATAAATGAGTCAGGAAGAATAACATCTTCTAGCTGTGTTTATGGACCTTAAAAGTCGATGACAGTCCCTGTATTTTTATGCAGATAACGGTAACTGTTGCAATAGATCATGACGAAGTCGTACCTCTTTGCACATATACGTATTTTCCAGCGAAGTTTTGGAACTCTTGGTGTAACTCTATAACACGAAGTGAATTACTCAGGTTTCAATTCATCTCTATCTGCAATAAACCTATTACTGTTCTTCCTATAAACAGTACTGAATTGGTTCAAGTTCTTGAAAACATCACTACATGAAATCAAGTTATCCAAGCTTTCGATCTTCTCAGACTGGTCCTGTAACCCTAAAATTGATTGATACAATTTCACCAAGTCATTCTCGAAGTTCCTTATATTCAACGTCGAGAAGTTTTGTTTTATAAAAGTTAGGATCTTCAAAGTATTTAGCATATTCTGTTTAACTTTCTTGAAATCAATCAATTTGTTTATCACGGTAAGTTGTTCAAATTCTGGAATCAGCAATTCATTATTCAACGAAATGATTGAATTTTCGAGTAATTTCATATAATAATTCATCCTAGTTGAATTTCCGAGGTTTTGATCATGAACTATTTTATTTAAATGGACGATTTTCTCATTGATTTCTCTATTCAATTGATCCACGAGAAAGTTTAGATGGATAGTTAAATTGTTGGATATGTTTGTGAGCTCGGTTAAACTTGCTTTAGTATAATCGTGTCCCGTATATAATGCATTGATGTAAGTGGTGGGGTCGAATTCCTCTTCGAAGAACATCTTGGCGGTATCGTCAAATTTAGACATGGTGGAGGATCAGATCTTTCAGTCGGAGATTTTCAGTCGATTCAGTGCGAAGGGCCTTATTTGCGACTGCCATGGATATAGTAACAGTTCAAGATTCCTTTCAGGAAGTAATCGATGAAGTCAGAAGTGGAACAATTAGGGAAGAAAAGTTCTGGGTAAGTATACGAAAAGAAGGCGGGCCACAAGACTTGCATTACGTAACCGTTACTCCCAAGGAATTTCAAAGCGATATAGGATTTGGTGGGAAGAATATTTTTCAGTTCTCAGGCTACAAGATTCAGAGAGGTACAAAATTCATAAAATTGAATAACGTCTCCAGTGTTAACAGAATAGATGATACCCTCTTAGTTGGTACAACGTCTGGAAATCTCGTAGTATACGACTTATTGTTGGAAGAGCAGACTACTGTACCGCAATGTCATTTCTTGGACATTGTGGAGATCAAAGTTTTCCCGTCTAAAGAGGTAATTATGACGGTTGGATTGGATAAACAGATCAAACTATGGTCTGTGAAAGACTGGAAATGTATCAGAACGTTTACTTGTTTGAACAGTACTCATGTTGAATTGATTGGAAGAGGACGTAATTTTGTAAATGGCAATTCCAACGGGGAAATCACACTATGGGAGTGTAGTACAGGGAAAAGCATCCATAAATTCTCTAAAGTGAGAAATAAAAACGACCCAGTTACATGTATAAAACTTATCAGTAGTGAGTTCCACCACGGAGAGAATCAACTAGAATTCGAAACCAATGACAAGCTGGTTATCGTGAGTTATGCTTCAGGCGAAGTGGTGCTTTTCGATTTGTTCACCAAAAAATATCGATACATGGATCTAGAAAAAGCTCTGGCTGCAAAATCAATTTCCGTAGTGGATGATGTGTTGGTTATCGGAACTATCGATGGCAGGTTACTTTTATACAAAAATGAAGAGCTCAAGCTTGAAAAAAAATTGAACGATGCCGAAGTTGATTTGCAAATCAAAAAGATCGATCTGACTCTCAACATCTATGTTTATAATGGGGAAGAAACATTATTCAATTTAAAGGTAGATTTGCAAAATTTCTCGGTTATGGACACCATATATATAGCAGGGTTGCCAGAAATGTTCAGAGTAAAAGACATGGTGGTGGATCGCCAGCTCTTGGTTGGTTCTGATACTGGCGTAATGATCTTTTAATTATATGCAGGAATGAGAAGAATTGCAGCCAGCTGCCAATGCCACCACCATAGCCACAAACTAATGTCCTTCGGGGCCAGTATGGTGTATGTAACTGTGCGATTTAAGGGAGTCCTTAGAATACTACTTGCGGTTTTTGCGGCTGTTAAAGTTCTGTTCAGGAAATTTGGGTGGAAAAACTGAGCTTCGTACAAAATCTGCGATCGGCGGCCATGGGTCGGCTATATAACGGATGTATAATTAGAGTTGGGGTAAATAAAGTCAATAAAGAAGACGAAATGTGTATCATAATTCTATAAACATATTTCCTCATACTGTTGTTAGCTTTAGCCATAAATTCTGTGCCTTAAAGACATCATGTATGCTCATGATGTCACAAAGCCTGTCAACAGCTGGGCTAATCGCCGAAAATGTCTCAAAAGATCATGAATTACTTCATTAATTAACACTTACCTGTAAAACAAATTATATTGCATGTATATATTGAACAATTCTATATAGACTAATCTACCAGAAGCCGTATTTTACTTCCCATTCACATACCACACATCCCTTCTTCATCTTCCCATTGTTGCAGCTCGCGCCCTTTTGAATTTATTTTTATTTTATTTTTCACCATTCCTGACATCGGGGATATAATTAATCCATGAGTTTTTATATAGTCCCTTCAGTGCTGTTCCAAACTCAGCAGAAGTTAAAACGAGGAGAAAAGGACAAAAAACATAAACACAAACACAAATCTAAAAAACCTCACGACCTGGCACTGACGCCTGAGATTTCCAGTAAAACAAATTCAAATCCCAGTTCAACAAATACTTCCATCAGAGAAGATAGTATACATGAACATCACAATGAAGATCCAAGTCGACCAGTTAACGCAACCCAATTATCAGAAGAATTAAATCGAATTAAAACAGAAGATGCTGAAACTTCAAGCGTTCATACTCCTTCAGATATCAAATCTCATTTATCAGAATCTTCAGCTGACCATTTGGAACCCCCTAGGAAGAATTCTACTTCTACAAATGCCTCGATTCCAAAACAGTATAGGTACAGACGTAATAGTTCACTTTCTTCTCATGCTTCCTTACCCTTACAACTAAGGGAACGAGAAAAATCAAAACTTACCGGTAATACTACCCTGCCTAGCGTGTCACTGCCGGGTGCCCCAAGTACACCATCTAGAACCAGTAACTACAGCAATGATGTTGAGTCTGATGATGCTAGCTCCAAGATTTTCAAACCAAGTTATTCAATGGCTCAAGTTGATGACTTCCCTAAATTCATTGCTCTTGATGATGTAGGAGGATTAAATTCTTTAAATAAAATGCAAGAAAGCATGTTCTCTCCAAGTTTCCAAATTTTCAGATTCAATAATTTTCTTGATATTTTAAGTGGACAACACAGTAATGATCCAATTAATTTTGCAAATATAAGGTATAACTCTATCTCCAAATTCTTAGTTCGTCATAGCCAATGTTCAAACATGGAATTTGATGGGGAATGGAAAGTCAATGATTTAAGAGATTTCGAAGGTCCTTTAGCTTATCAATTGATTAGTATGAGATCATTCCTTAGAAAATTAATTCAAGAGCAAGCATCATCAAAATCAAATGGTAAGACCGATATACTTACATGTGAAGAATTGATTCAAATCAACTTCACGAATTACATGAGGTTTCTATTAAATTTGCCACAAAAATACTTGACAACACCTACTTCTCAATTAGATGCACAGCTGGCTATGCATCAAAAATTCAAATTGATGTTTTCTCTGTTGATCAAATCCTTACATAACTTCAGAAAAGAAGAAACTGGTGATGAAATCTCCACAATTACTAATTCCACCACCATTCTTCTACAAACTGTAACCAAAGTTTCATATGAATACATTCTACTCGAAAAATATCATATCAATATTCTCAATCAATTAAGTAACAACTGCTTGATTGACACTAGAATAGTATCGAGACTCTTTGAGATGTATCAAGATGGTTCAATAAGACCTCCAGATGAGAGGGTTGTCCCAAGGGTCTTGGTGTACAATTCTTATTTTAGTAGTCAGTATTCTTGGTATATGGCTGTCACGATTCCTTTTTTGAATATCGTTGAACTGAACATTTTCCATGAAACTGAAGACTTACGAGATTTATCAAGATACAGGAGATACGAAAAGTCTGTATCAAAGATTTCATTCGATGAATCGGAGAAGAAATTATTTGATCATCATTTCAAGCATGTACATTTCAATAATTTTGCAGAATTCAGAAACACATCAGATGAAAAGTTGGTATCCATGCAAAGATCCTCATACTTATCTGACGACAATTCAAGTATCGCGTCCGATTCTTCTTCTGCTTCAAACCAACATAAACCTCGTAATTTCAGCTACTTCAACAAACCATTAAGTGCTATACCTGATGATAGTTTTGACGTTATACAAAGTAGAGATTTGCTGCTTCAATTAAATAATAACAATATCGATACGATGATTTCTGAATTCTACAGAATTTTGAAAGTTGGCGGAGTCTTGGACTCGCCATTAATCTTACTGGGAGCAGAAACTATAACATCTGATCTTTCAACTGTAGGTTTCCCAAAATTAACGAAACCCGAAGGACCCCATCTATCGGATCACTATGAAGTGATTTCTAATTTTGCTGAAGTATTCATTTCCAAGCTTATTAAAGTATTTGGAAATGGGAATGTAAAATTGGGGACAGTCCTTTTAAGTAGCGCTGATGCTACCACAGACTTTTTAGCCAAAGATATAGGGTTCCACGTTGCCGAAATGATCGGAGAAGCTGATCTGTATTGCGAAGCCTTCGAAGATAGAGCTGGTAAGCCGTCTGAAGGAGTTCACTTTTTCTTCCAAATTCAAGCCACAAAGAACCTCTAATAGTAAATAATATATAGTAATAGATTTTTTTAGTTTTCAAACAGTTATCATTATAATTTAGCTTCGGAGCAAGGTGTTTCTTTGTAACAGCTTGATTCTACGGTTTCATTTACGATTTGTGAAGAATGTACATTTTTTGCAGCAATGCGAATTTTAGAGATTAGAGAGGGAAAGAGTCATGAAATTTGACCAACAGATAGGTCTTCGAAAAATCTGTAAAAATCTCTAAAAATGCAAAGTATGTAAATATACTTGAGAGGAATCCGACACACTTCTAAAATTACCAATATCACAAAATTAGCCCCATATTCAAAAAAATTATATCGCTCTTGTTGACTCACTTCGCATTGACTCATTTCTGAATCATTTTTGTGAGACAGAAAAATAGATTTGAAAAATAGATTGAAAAATTATCATGAAGGTATTTGTTATAGATCTTCAGAGTGGGAATCTCCAATCTCTTGTGAATGCCATTAAAAGATGTGGAGATTATGAAATTCAATATATCTCTAACAAACAAGACTTTGAACTTTATCAATCTGAAATTAAAAAATTGATTTTCCCAGGTGTAGGAAATTTTGGTCATTTCGTTAAACAGCTTAATGACAGAGAACTTGTTGAACCAATTAAAGAATATATCGCTAGTGGAAGAGATTTGTTCGGTGTATGTGTGGGTTTACAAACTTTTTTTGAAGAAAGTGAAGAGAGCCCACTGGCTAAGGATAAAGGTCTTGGTTACATACGATTGAACTTGCGTAAGTTTGACTGCGATGACCCAGTCTTCAGTGAAAAAGGTTTGAAAAAGTCAGTTCCTCTGATCGGCTGGAATAACATTGATCTGATCTCTGTTGACAGTAAAGAATTGGCTGGTGACCAATCTTTCTTTGGTATTAATACTAAAAACAAGTATTATTTCGTCCACTCTTACGCTGCCATAATCAAAGATGAGCAAGACGAGAAGTTGGTTGAAGAAAAAATAAAAGAAGGATGGAGTTTCGCTTATGCTACATACGGTACTGAAAAATTCATTGCTGCTTTATCTTACAAGAATTTTTTTGCAACCCAATTTCACCCAGAAAAGTCAGGTGTTGCTGGTGTTAAAGTATTGAAATCATTCTTGGACTCTGAAAGATTAGGTAAAGTTCACGCAAAGGACTACCAGACAGGCATTAAAGTTGATAGGTCTTTAAGCGGGTTAAGTAGAAGAATCATTGCCTGTTTGGACGTTAGAAGTAATGACAAAGGTGATTTAGTTGTTACTAAAGGGGACCAATATAATGTGAGAGAAAGCACTTCAAGTGAAAACGAGGTTAGAAATTTAGGAAAGCCAGTTGAATTAGCTACTAGATACTACAACCAAGGAGCAGATGAAGTTACCTTCTTGAACATCACCTCATTTAGAGAATCTCCATTGAAAGATTTGCCAATGTTGGAAGTCTTGAGAAAAGCTGCCGAGAATATCTTCGTACCATTGACAGTAGGTGGTGGTATTAAGGACATGGTTGACCCGGAGACTGGGGATTTAGTTCCCGCAGTTAAAGTAGCCGATTTGTACTTTAGATCTGGTGCTGATAAAGTAAGTATCGGGTCTGATGCAGTTACCATTGCTGAAAACTATTACAAGAATGGTAAAGAAAAAACTGGAAAGACATCCATTGAATCTATAAGTGCCACATTTGGTGTTCAAGCTGTAGTTATATCGGTTGATCCAAAAAGAAAGTACGTTAATTCTCCAGATGATACTACCATGGAAACCATCGCCATAACAGACCCTCTGAGATACGGACCTAATGGAGAAAAATACTGCTACTACCAAGTTACATCTCAAGGGGGTAGAAAGACCCACGAGTTAGGAGCTTTAGAGTTATGCCTTGCTTGTGAAGACTTAGGAGCTGGAGAGATTTTACTTAATTCAATTGACCACGATGGATCCAATAAAGGTTACAACTTAGAATTATTGGAGCAAATTAAGAGCCGGGTCTCAGTGCCTGTTATTGCGAGCTCAGGAGCTGGAAAACCCGAACATTTTAAGGAAGCCTTCGACATGAAATGTGGTATCGATGCTGCGTTGGGGGCCGGATTATTCCACAGGGAAGAGTATACGGTGAACGACATTAAAAGATATTTATTAAATGAAGCATCCATGGATGTTAGACTCGACGATGAAGTAGAATTGTAGTCAATGTAGAATTTATAGAACAATAAAACATTTATACTGTACAATAGTGCTCCTTGTTAACATTTTGCAACTTTTTTGTAACCGTAAAATTTAAGTGCGACTACAGGAAGTCTAACCTTATGAGTAGACGTTCACTAGATAAGGGTCGAAAACCTTTACTGGATTCTAATCTAGATACAATTGACTCATCCAGAAGGCCCAGATCCAAAACCTTCTCTCTCCCTAATGTGGTTTCTGCTGTGGGTAATTTAAGATCAGATCATCGCAGGTCCGATGCTTCAGATGAGAGTGTTTCCTCACTTAAGAAACTACTTTACAAAGATTCACAAGAACTGTTAGATTCCACAGACAGTAAGAGACGGTTTTCTTTTACGTCTCCCAAACTTTCAGCGGCCAAAAGTAATGATTCTACCTATGACGAATTCGAATTGACTCCAATTAAAGATGCTCATGTGAAGATCCCTCAAGTACTACTAGACGAAGGTATGAGTCTTTTGAAAGTATCCCAAAATTCCAAAAAACGAATATTTTTTCAGGTAGATCCTCAAACACTATGCTTCAACTGGAAAGTTGCCAATAAATCATTCCCTAGTTCTGCTTCAATGGGTGGATTTCAAAAGCTATTACAGTCAGCTCACTCACATTCGTCTTACCTAGGCAAACTGAAAGTTTATAAATTCTATGTTGATGATGTGAGGAAAGTATGGTATCAGCTGGAAGGAAGACATTTCAGAGATGAGTTAAATATCTCTCGAGAGTTTGAGAATCAATGGATCTCTATATCGTATTACAATGAGGCTAAAAAGAAGATTAAAATCCTACATCTTATAGCTGATACAGAACAAGATTCGAGAAAGTTTTACACTTCTATTATGAATCTTAGGAAGCTTAAAGCTGAATTGGCCGAAGATTTCTACGTAGATTTAGAGAATATTGATAGTGAACTGAAGAAATTAGTTTCAGTGAATACAAACTCAACTCCGAAGAAAACTAAAGAGTATTTATCTTTCGATGAGATTGTCAAGTATATTGAGAGATTGGGCATTAACATCAGTAAGGACCATTTGAAATCTATTTTTGATGGGCTAGCGTATGAGACTAGAGTAAATGATGTAACTGTCGTGAACTTCGAAGAATTCAAGGGATTTATAGCTGTTTTGAAGCGTCGAATGGATATAGAAGAGATTTGGGCCGAGCATTCCCTGGGAAGCGATATGGCCTATGACGACTTTTGTCAATTTGTCCAGACTATTCAGGGGGAGTCTTTCGATAACGGCACCAAAACCAAGATATACGAAAAGTTTTCGGCTGAAAATGGATTATGGAATGTTGATAGTTTCAATCAATTCTTACTATCCAAGTATTCAAAACCAATAGTCACTGGGGAGTATGATGCAAGTTATTATGACCATCCCATCAGCGAGTATTTCATCTCTTCATCGCACAATACCTACTTGATAGGCAAACAAGTAGCGGACTTATCTTCCTCTGAAGGATATGTAAGGGCACTACAAAAGGGATGCCGGTGTATAGAAATTGATCTTTGGGATGGGCATGATCCCGTAACCGATGAGGTAATACCTGTAGTTTGCCATGGTAGAGCATTTACGACATCAATTTCTTTGCCCAATGTTCTTTCTACAATAAAGCGGTATGCTTTTGTAGCTAGTCCCTACCCCCTTATATTAAGCTTGGAAGTAAAGTGCTCCCCTGAAGCTCAGTTTAAGATTGTAGAGGCCCTTTTGGGCATTTTAGGTCAAATGCTAGTTACTAAGCCCTTGAGGCATGTTTCTTCATTGCCTAGTCCCAACGACTTGAAACACAGAATATTGATAAAGGCTAAAAAAACTAGCCCCCTTGGGAATGTCTTTTTCGGGGAAAACGGTACCTTTATGAGTTCAAGCACTACGAGCACTTCTTTCAGTGAAGATAATTTAAGTGGCAGTAACAGCTCGCTTGCTTCCACTGCATCCTCTAGTTCCAGAAGAAGAGGCAATAAGAAAATAGTTATAGACGAATTGAGTGATATGGCAGTATATGTCCAGGGGATAAAGTTTCGAAACTTTTCATTACCTGAATCTAAAATGTATAACCATTGCTTTTCTTTGGGTGAAAGAACAATAGATTCCATGCTCAAAGATACTGAAAAGACGAAGGCCATCGACAAGCATAACAGAAGGTATTTGATGAGAGTTTATCCCTCCGGTATGAGGCTAAGATCATCCAATTTTGACCCAATTAAATACTGGGTTCACGGAACTCAAATGGTTGCAACAAATTGGCAAACATATGATCAAGGACAACAAATTAACGAGGCACTATTCGACGGTAAAAATAAGTCTGGCTACTATTTGAAACCTACGGATATAAGATCACCGCTTCTAAAGCAAACACTCAGAAATATTTTGCATTTCGAAAATAAAAAATATCGATTTGACATCACCATAATCAGTGCTCATCAATTACCAAAACCTAAACTGAAGGATATTATAAGCGTGAATCCATTTGTCAAATTTGAAATCAAAGGAGCCAGCGACCTAAAATTTGACAAAGACTCATGTTCAGAATGTACTTCTGTTGTCAACGATAATGGATTCAATCCTATTTGGAATGAAAAATTCTCAGGTACAATGGTTGCAAATGAGCTTCTTTTCATTAAATTATCGTTATTTACTATGGTCTCGAAGGATGAACCACTTTTTTTGGGAGGTTTGGTTTGCAGGCTAGGAAATTTGAAACAGGGTTACCGATACCTTGCCCTTAATGATTCATTAGGTGAAGAACTCATATATTCCTCGTTGTTTGTTAAGCTGATGATTTATGAGATTTAGATTTTTTTTTTTTATTTTATTTCTTGTATAAAGTAAAAATAATTTTTATGCGCAGCTCATCTTCAAATTTTTTTTTTCACTATAGATAAAGAAAATCATGGGTAAAATAACCGTCAGTGAAGGTAAGGAAAAACCTCGTCATAACCCATTACATAGAGACATCACAAGTCTTAGTGGTGGCTTAAAGTCTACAGATTCACAAAAGAAAAAATCCAAACATGCAGACAAAGATCAAGATGAAGACTTCTTAGATGCCAGTACATCGAGAAGAATTTTGAAGTTAGCTAAAGAACAACAGGAAGAAGTTGAAGAAGAAGAGGGAGTAGCTGAAGCACCAAAATCATCTTTCTTGGAAACATTTAGAAAACAGAATGAAGAGGATGAAGAAGAAAGTGACGATGAAGAGGATGCACAAGAATACTCCGATTTAGAAGAAGACTTTTACGATGAGGAAGAGGTAGAAATTAACGAAAAAGATGCTGAGATGTTTGAAAAATACTTTGCTTCCCAAAATGGACTCAATGGTGGAACCATAAATTTAGCTGATAAGATTATGGCTAAAATTCAAGAGAAAGAACTCATGAAAGCTAATGGTGGAAGACCAACCGAAGGTGTCAGATTACCACCTAAAGTCATTGCTGCCTACGAAAAGATTGGTCAAATTTTGGCCAATTATCGTCATGGTAAATTACCTAAATTATTCAAGGTTTTACCAAGTTTAAAGAATTGGCAAGATGTTTTGTATGTCACCAATCCTGAGTCATGGACTCCTCATGCCGTGTACGAAGCCACCAAATTATTCGTATCTAATTTGCATGCAAATGAAGCACAAAAATTCATTGAAGGTGTTCTACTTGAAAGATTCAGAGTTAACATTGAAGATTCAGAAGATCATACTGTCAATTATCATATTTACAGAGCCATCAAGAAATCTTTATATAAACCGGGGGCTTTTTTCAAAGGATTTTTATTCCCATTAATTGATTCCCATTGTTCCGTAAGAGAAGCTACTATTGCTGCATCTGTATTAGCTAAAGTGTCAGTTCCAGTCTTACATTCATCTGTTGCATTATCTCAATTAACTCAAAGAGAGTTCAAACCAGCCACCACTGTTTTCATCAGAGTATTGATTGAAAAGAAGTATGCTTTACCATATCAAACTTTGGATGATTTGGTCTTTTATTTCATGAGATTCAGAAGGGCTGAACAACAACAATTACAACAACAGGACATGATGATGGATCAAGATTTTGTAAACCCCAAAGAAGAACCAGCATTACCAGTTGTTTGGCACAAAGCATTCTTGGCATTCGCTCAAAGATACAAAAATGATATAACGGATGATCAAAGAGACTTTTTGTTGGAGACCGTTAGACAAAGATTTCACCATTCTATTGGTCCAGAAATAAGAAGGGAATTGTTAGCAGGAACTCCAAGAGTACCACAACAACCAGTAAAAGAAGCAGTAATGATTAATGCATTTTAGCTAGTATGTATATTAGATATAATAAATTTTACACAGAGATGTCAACATTTGTTCTATTTCTAGCATCGTCACATAATTTATCAAAGTCGGCAAATAAAGAATAGAAACTTTGAACCAAACCAATGATTGACAATGCAACCACTGTCCCAATCCAAAGGCCATGTAATGTTCCTTTCCAAGGTGAATAAAAAGTTAAGTAAATTGATAAAGGTAATCCAACGACATAGTAGGAGAAAAGATTGACTATACCCCCGATCTTTGTTTGTCCTTGCCCTCTCAAGCAACCGGCAGAATTAGCATTCACTGCATCACTGACTTGCATCAATGCAACTAACCACATAACCGATTTAATTGTATCAATGACATCTTGATCGTCCGTAAATAATTGTACGATAACGTTTTGAAATGAAAATATAATAATAAAGTTGAAAAGGGATACACCAAGTCCAAATCCCAATGCAATTTGAGTTGACTTTTTAGCATTTTCAGGTAACCCAGCACCCAAATAATTAGCGATTCTTGTAGATGCAGCTATTCCAATTGCAAAAGGAACTTGATAAGTCAATGAGGCAACTGTAGAACCAACAGATTGAGCTGCTAATGCCACAGTACCCAAATAACTGGCTATTAAAGTCAATATTTCAAAAGCAAAAAATTCAGCTTCTAACATCAAGAATCCAGGAATTGCAAGACCAATCAACTTTCCCCAATTCTTAAATGCCTGTGGAATATCGAGTCCACCCCAGCAAATCAACGGGTGTAGTCCTGAGGTGGTCTGTTCCGGTTTAACATAGTACACAGTACCAACATACAATCCGGCAGCCATGATCCAATAATTGATTGCAACAGCAATTGGTGCACCAATATAACCAATTCTGGACACTAATCCAAAATTCATTACCACATTTAATGGTGCAGCCACAAACAAAACGTACGTGGAGATGTGATACACACCTTGGGCTTGTAAGAATCTCTTACCTGTTTCAAAAAATACATAAGCTGGAATTCCAGGGATAATACATTTAAGATATACAGCAGCCAATTTAGCGGTATGTGCATCTGGCACCAAAAACAAAATCAATTCATAACTGAAAAATAGCCAAATGAGCATCATAGGTATCATTACTGTAAAGATAAGGGCAGTACATTTTTGAAAATAAACTCCTACCAACAGGTATTTCTTTGCTCCAAAGGCTTGTGGGCATAATGTATCCAAAGCTGTAGCGATACCTTGAATAATGGCATATCCAGTAATATTTGCAGTCATAGCACCCATAGAAACTGCTGCCAAGTATGCAGCACCCAAATGTCCTACCGATAAAACTGACACAGTAGAAAGAGAATTTTGAAGGAGGAAAGTCAACACCAATGGCACCGAAGACTTGACTAAATGTTTAAGTTCCACAAATGTGCTATTGACAGGGATTTTTTTATTCACCACAGCTTCTTCAAATACTTTCCTTACCTCTTCAGGGTCCGAGGGTTGTTCAGAAGACGTTGAGCTCGAACCAATTAAAATATTATGATCCTGGAGTAATTCACGTTCCTTATTCAAAATATCCCTTTCAATAATAGACTGGCTTCTTTTGTTGTGTTGTGGTAAAAGGGCCGTTTCTTCATCCTCATCGTCTAAAGCACTCTTTGAGTCAACGAAATCCTGGGGCACGAAAAGTCCACCTTTACCCAAAGAACCATATACTATCGAAGTCCTTCTCTCATAATCTGAATGTTTAAACTGATGTTTAAACAGAGGAGATGACATGTTTAACTTTAATAATTTTGCAGGATTTCAAGAGATGAAATACTTCTGGAGAATGGTGTGCATCTGATGCGACCTAGATAGGAAACTCACTGCGAGGGTTTGAATAATACTACTGGGGCTAATGCATATGACACCGTCTACAAATATCTATGTTATTTATTTTACAATTATACACTGGTAGTTATGTTTGACAACAATTGGGCCAAACATTTCTTTGTAGCAACATCATCCTGTAAAATAGATGAGAAAGTTCCATCCTTGAGAGATTCAGGAAGAATTGTGGCTAATGCTTTACGAGCTTCCAAATTATCACTCAATCTCATATAACATCTTATGACATGTTTTAATAATCTACCAGTACTATTACTTCCTTGTACTCCATCTTCAGTACCATTAGCAATGGTCAATTGATCTATCATTTTAGATAACACAGCTGCAACTGTGTGGAATCTTTCATATGTGGTACATATATATGATAATCCAAGATCGTCTAAAAGAATTTTTTGTAAAATGAAAATTGCAACCGTCTTTGACAATTCACTTGATATTTCAATCACATTTAGGCAAAGAGGGACAATTTCAGTGGTAAGTAAGAAGTTTATGACTTCTGGTGTATCATTCTTGACCAATGCACCAATTACACCTAAACTGGTTAACCTCAAATATTCAAAAGGTTTCAGACGAGTGTTGGTGGATAAAAATGGATATAAGTATAACGGGAAATTAGCCTGCAAGAAGAAAGTCCTGGTTTGGCTATTCGATGCAACACATTGTAATAAAGCCAAGGCATTACAAACACGGTTACTTGCTGAAACAGTAAGCAGAGGGGGGCTTAAGTATGGATAGACCGATATAATTTCTTCGAGCAACACTGTCATTACTCCGAATGAGTGCCATAACACCAAAGCTAAATCGTCATACTGTTCTCTCTTTTTTCCCAATTCAAGTAAAGCTCTCTCTCTATTAGTTCCTGTGACGAGCTCTGAAAGCCATTGGTAAATTTGCTCATCATTTAACGCTTTGTTCCCGACACCATTTGTATCATCGCTTTCATTATGATTCGTTGATCCGGCATTTGGGATACCTTGATTGACCATGTTGTTGGACACGAGGTTTCCCTGTCCAACGGGCCTTGCTTGCTGCAGAGCTACCGCACTGTACATTTGATTAAACTTACTTAATAAAAAAAAATGGGGTTCAGATGCTGCCTAAACTTTTATTTGATGCTCGCGGCCTCAATTAGAATGCGAAGCATATTTTGACAAAAAAAGAAGCGACCTCGGTGAGGATCGAACTCACGATCTTGAGATTAACAGTCTCACGCCTTAACCAGCTTGGCCACGAAGTCTTAGATATTGCTTGTAGACGGCCCATAAAATCTAGTCAGACAACACAGGCCCAGACACCAACCTTAAGAAAAGGAAAAACACCCTAACACCAGGGAGTTGTTTTTAGGAAAACACCCAAGACTGTTGTTAGCAAATAGGTTCGATAATGATTTCGTATAGGCTAAGTTCACGAAGAGATTGCCAAGCAATGCCTATTATATTCAGTACGAACATCTCAAACAGGTAATTGCCATGACCATTCAATTCGCCTTCTTCGACATTCATTACAAGCAAATTTTGCATCGACGTCTTCTTTATCAGCCACGATTTGAAGTTCAATTTACAACGCTTATGTTTATAAGGGTGTCTGTCACCCTAAATTGATCTCCCCATTGCGGGGTTAAGTACATCTGGGTCTTGTATTGGTCTCAGTCAGCTGACCAGGACAGCTCGTGAGTTTGACCACGTGACAAGTCAACTTTTCATAAACAACTGATAAACCGTCCTTAGCAGTATTGGTATTCTGTCTCCTGCTCAGTGTGTATATGAAGACGCAAAACTTTTTCTCGTCCCGCTTGCTTGGCGGTTTCGTTAATAATTGCCTTGAAATTGCAAAAAATCATATATTAAGTAATTTTGTATATACTTTAACTATCTGCTCCAATGCCTCCAGATAACACCGTCCGTTATCTAATGGCGGGAGGCGGGGGGGGGGCGGATAAAGAGTACCATGGTCCAATTAAACACGTTTCGTGCCCAACTTAGAAATTCACAAAATTTTCATAAGGATGTATTGCCCCTTTGGGAAATATAGCCGGCGAAATTAATCAGCGAATTTGCCATATTTAAGGCCTTGTATAACCTTGTCTGAAATATATTCAAAACTTTTTGACATGTTAGATAACTCTCAAGTAGAATCTATAAAACAAAAATCCTCTGCCTTAATTGAGCGATTGACTTCTGCAAAAACCGGTCAACCAAAGATTCCTGGTGTGGTGTTCGGTTTCACCGATGAGAATCAAACTCTTGTATTCAACTACGATGGTGTCACTGATTTGGAAGAGAAAACCCCGGTTAAAAAGGATACGATGTTTGCGTTCTACTCATGTACAAAGGCCATGACTGCTTTAGCTGCATTAAAGCTCATTGAAGAGGGGAAATTGGCACTCAATGATTTGGCTGCAAAATATGTTCCTGAGATTGACGACCTCGGAATTGTCGATCCAGGTACGGTAGACAAAGAGACTGGTGAATTTCTTAAGCCACCTCGTAAGCCAAAAACAAGAATCACTATTCGTCATCTCATGACTCACACCAGTTCTTTGGCATATTTTTTCTTGAATGAAGAATGTGCTCTTTTAACGTTCAAAAAAAATCCTCAAGTACTGCCATTTAATCCAACGGAAGAGTTTTTCGGGGTCAATAAAACCCCTTTGATAGGTGAACCTGGTGAAAAGTTTGTCTACGGTTACAGTTATGATTGGCTTGGATTAATCATTCAACAAATAACCGGTAAGAAATTAGGTGATCATTTAGACGATATCTTATTTAAGCCATTGAAAATGGACTGTACATTCCACCCAAAAACTCTGGAAAACTATATAAAGCCGTATGTCAGAACTGAGCTGGGAAATTTGGTATTGAATATGGCAGGTGGTCCTAATTTAGATCCTAAAGTTGATATGGGTGGTCATGGATGCTTTGGTACCATAGAGAGCTACTTGAAGTTTTTGAGATTATGGTTAAACTACGGGTATTCTCCTGATACTGAAGTAAGAATCTTGAAGGAAGAAACCGTTAAATTGGCATTTCAAAATCACCTTCCCGAAGGGAAATCACTTCTTGGAATTGTGCCAGGACTTACTGATCCTGATTTATTTACTTTGGCAGGAATGGCTATTGCTGCTGGAGAGAATCCACATCTTCATCCAAAGGGCAGCATTTATTGGTCCGGATACGGTAATTTGTACTACTGGGTAGATTTAGAAAGAAAATTAGCTGGAATTTGGGCAACTCATATCTTCCCATTCAATGATATCCATTCTTATACTGGTGGATACTTTGAAGTGCAAAAGATTTTGAATCAAGTACTCAAAAAGTAATTATAAGACGAATGTTTATGCTTAAAGAGTAATTATGATATATGAATATGCTTGAAGAGTTATTGTGATACATACATCTATGCCTAGAGAATAATTATGAGACACATATATATGTCTGAAATGTAAATATGAAATACAAATATATGTATGTATATGATTTGTCCTGTATTCGATTTGAAGTTAGTAGTGAGGTGTACTGTGTCTCATTTGACTTCAGGTGAAACAATTAGGCGGTTTCTTTTTTTGATCTGAATGTTGCATTTTAAGTATATTTATTGAAATCAGGGAAGATTCCGTATGGAAATGGAGTGGAACGAGAACACTTTAAGGTAATTTGAGTTAGACTGGATATCAATCTGATATCCTGCTTTCACCTAACGGTGAATTCTTTGGCGATAATTATTTATCCAGCTTATGATAGACAATTGGAGCTAGTTATAAAGGTCTTACACGCAGAATGGTTCTGCAATATTCGTTATATGTACGACTCAAAGTCTTTGCAAAGACTACTTGTAGCATTGTATAGGATTCCCCAAAACTTACAAGTGTTCATCTACCACTCTAATGAAAGCAGGTATAGAAGTCAGTAAGTCAAAAATCTTACTCACTATGGTGCATACCTCAAAGAATGTGAAGTTTCAGCATTACCCTCACCTTTGGTAGTCTGTAACCTAGATGTCAGGAAATATTACCATAATCCTCTCCCAGACTTGCATCTTGTCTATTCGCTAAGAAGAGATTCTACCCGATTCTAGCTTGAGTCTTTTTCATAAGCTATCGTAGTACACTCATCCCTTAAATCAGCCCCAATTCTGAAGGGTTGTCTTCGAACAACAGAAGAGCATACAAACTCTTCATTTGACACACATTCGAGTCTCGTTTAAAGTATCATCTAACCGATTGCATAATCCCTTTTTTTCGACTTGGCTGCAAATGATGAGAACCAAGTTTCAGACAAGGTGAGCTAACTCGTTCTCCATATTAAAACTCAAAAATTCAAGAAAATTCCAAATATTGCAGTTTCGTGAAAAGCTTATCCAAAGTTTTAACATATTAAGGTAAGTTAAGAAAGGCTTCACTTTCACTCCAACGCGTGTACTTACCACCCGGAATTATGAAATCTGCGGCAGAAATCCACATCTCGTAAAAATATGTCAAAAGAGGGATTACTTCATGAGGAGCCTATAGAGCTTGATGTCTATGGTAGTGATACTTTTTTTGAAGTCGCCAAAGAGCTTGCAAAACCGTTTAACTGGATGGGAAACTGGTGTGAAACTCAGAGGGAATTGTCCGAAGCTGCTTTAAAAGTCATAAACTCCGACCTGAGCAGAGAAGAGAAAGCTGAAGTGATAAAACTTCTTTGGACTCGTGATCCAATTATGTGGCATTTATTATGTTTACATACAAATACTGATACGAATACAGAAGAACCTAAAACTTACTTGAGAAAGTTCATCTTAGCTTTGGTCAGGGACTCGTCAAAAATACGTGGTGATTATCTTAAGATCGTATACCGTAAACGTTGGAACCTACCATTAAAAGAGGAGTACAGGGAGTTTCAGAAATTCGTTGATGATACTATTCCCCGTGACATGGTTTTTTGTACTCTATTTCTCTGTTTAGTTGTGTTTTTGTGGATTGTTATAATCCTTACACTCTACTTCCTTTCCCTGGTATAGTTGGGTTATTGTGGATTTCTATAGTTGATATAGTCATAAAAATTGATCCTTTCTAGCCGTCTCATCTCTCTTGGTGATAAAATCATAAAAAACTGAATATATATTTGAGCCGCATGCAATATTGAAATTGCATATTTTGATCCGTTTGATTGTTAATTTCCAAATGCAACTTGAGTCAGTCAGTTTTCAAGACCATCTCATAAATTTGCCATGATGTCCATCAAGAAACTTGAACATGCATTTGGAGAGTCTCAATTTGAGGTAATCATAATCTCAGTAACGACCTTATCCTACACCAGAGCACCTAGGAGGTCAATTTTATACTGTCAAGGGATAATGTGTAGTTCTTGTGTATAAAGGCTAACTTTTAATTGTAGTAGTCCTATCGGCTCTCCTCTTGTGGTCCTTTAGTGTTTCTAAGTCTGATAGAGAATTTGAAGAGAAAAGATACTGATTATGCACGAAGTAGTTGAATGGAATTCTTAACTGTTTTCGATGAATCTATACTCTTGAATTATACTCCAATCAGGTTATGGAGCATGCACAAGTTAATTTAGCGTGTACCATATACCTGCCCCTTGCATTCTTACTAAGAGAGACCCTTATATTCATGTTTTCTCAATTACTTGAAGCCTCTAATACTTTCAAATTTCTATTTTGAAAACATGCAACTCTTATCTTGTTGCAAATTCGCTACAGTTACTCAGATTACCACCAAACCCAGTAAGTAGTCGAAATTACGGTAGTGTACGCAACAGAAATGGCACTTTTTGACAAGCAGGAGAATATGCCCTGAAACACCATCAATCGAAACCAAATCAAGGGATCAGACAGAAAAACAACAGGAGTTTCCAGAAATGTAGGCAAATAATGGAAATTCGACCAAAAAAGCCAAGTTTTGGCATCAGAAAATCTTTCCCTAATTTCCATATGAGGAAGGCCCAGACGCCCAAAGTTTAAGGATGGTGCGGTGGCTCAATTGGCAGAGCTTTGGATTCCAACTCCAACGGTTGCAGGTTCAAGTCCTGTCCGTGCCACACCTTATTATTTTTTTGTCAATTTATTTCTTGAGTTTGTATATTGAAGTTTATGGAGATGAAACACCACAATCAGTGCTTAGCGTTCAGTGTAGCATTCAATGGTTGCAAAAACGAGATCGCAGTGTGAAAACGAACTGGCACTAAGAGGGCTTCAGGAAGGCCGTAATTTCATATATTCTCATAGAAAATCAGTAATAGGTAAAGAACAATTGAGGATTTCATGTATAAGCTGAAGCAAATTAATGTTTGAAGAATATCACTCTACTTGATATTCATATGATACTCATAGAATCAGATGCTCGTAAATATGCAGTGTGCATATACCCGAAAATCATACCACACACCCCAGTCCCCCATCCCTTCAACCCATCCACAACATAATCCATTCCACTCCTTAAATGCTATATATAACATATAGTTGACATATTTCGTCTGGGTATTAGTTGGCTGCAAAAACCTGTCGTGCCCTGTCCACGAGCAGACCTCGGACCTGCGCACTTCTCCACAATTCATTTTCTGATTTCAAGCATCACTCAAATATTCCATCATGGTTTCAATATCGACATTAGGTTACAAAAAGCAAGATATACGTAACATTCTTTTGATTCTTCAAGAGTTTGTGGTGACTTTCAAGGATAATAAAGTTAAAATAAATTATCAATCTAGACCAGTTATCCTCTTTTTAGGTACATTGATAACCACTTTTGGTCTCGGGGTGGTATTTAGTTTGAGATCTTTGCTTCACCAATACAAAGATTATCAGTTAAATAGAAGAATTAATCGTCCAAGTTTGATTCGTCAAAGTTCTACTGTTTTGAAAAATGGATCTAGAGAGGTGTTTATTCCAAAATCTGGTGGTGGTACTACTAGGATAATCATTCCAAAACCAAACTTGGATCAATACGCAGCTGATAAATATTTATATAAAAACTATTATATTGATCAGAAGCTTAATATTCAAAGTAAAGTTATAAATTCCAAATTTTTAAATCAATTAACAATTATTTGGAGAATTTTGATACCAAAATTTTACAGTAAAAATAGTTATTTACTTTTTTGTCAATGCTTTTTCTTAGTGTTAAGAACTTGGCTTAGTTTATTAATTGCAAAATTAGATGGCCAAATTGTGAAAAATTTAATCAGTGGTAATGGTCGTAAATTTATTAGAGATCTTATTTATTGGATTTTAATTGCTTTCCCGGCTAGTTACACAAATGCTGCAATTAAGTATTTAACCAACAGATTAAGTTTAAGTTTTAGAACCAATTTGATAAGATATATTCATGATTTATATTTGGATAAAATGATGGCTTATTACAAGATCAATTTTATTGATATTCAGAATATCGATCAATATATCACTAATGATGTGAGTAAATTTTGTGATTCAATTTGCTCATTATTTTCAAGTATGGGTAAACCAATGATAGATTTGGTTTTCTTCTCTATTTATTTGAGAGATAATTTGGGTACAGGTGCAATAATGGGGATCTTTGCTAACTATTTTGTCACTGCTTATTTATTAAAAGCTAATACTCCACCATTTGGTAAGTTGAAATCTCGTGAAACTGCTTTGGAAGGAGAATATTATAATGAACATTTAAACCTTATTACCAATTGTGAAGAGATTGGCTTTTATAAAGGTTCAATAATTGAAAAAGCCAAATTAAACGAAACTTTTACTAAATTAACCAGTCACATCAATAAGACCATAAATACAGCTTTCGGATATTCAATCTTAGAAGATTATATCTTAAAGTATACTTGGTCAGCTTGGGGATATATCTTCGCTGGTTTACCAGTTTTCATTGAAGATTTATTCCCTAGTGAAAAGAAGATAAGTCTGGTTGATAAGGGCAAGATGGAAAGACAAAATATGAGACAATTTGTTATCAATAAAAGATTGATGTTATCTTTAGCCGACGCTGGATCAAGATTAATGTATTCTATTAAAGATGTGGCGGAATTAACTGGTTATACTGATAGGGTTTTCCAATTATTGACACATTTACATCAAGTTCACTCACCAAGATTTGATTTCGGATCTAAATTAGGATATCAGGATATCCATGGTACAATTCAAAGTAATTATCATCAAGGTATAAGATTTGAGAATATCCCAGTGATAATTCCTTCTCAGAATGGATCTGAAAACTACAAATTGGTAGATAAATTAAATTTCCAAATGAGTCAAGGAAATAATGTTTTAATTTTAGGATCTAATGGTAGTGGTAAAACATCCATTGCCAGAATTTTAGCAGAATTATGGCCTCTTTATTCAGGACTTTTGTCTAAACCTAGCGATAATGATATTTTCTTCTTGCCCCAAAAGACTTATTTCACCAATGGTAATTTAAGAGATCAAATCATTTATCCATATAGTTACAATGATATGCTTGAAATGGGTTATAATGATGATCATTTATATCATATATTGAGAGAGGTTAAATTAGAATATTTATTGAAAAGAGAAGGTAACTTCAACGTTAGAAAAGACTGGAAGGATGTATTTTCTGGAGGAGAAAAGCAGAGAATGAGTTTAGCCAGAGTATTATTTAAAAATCCTAAATTTGTAGTTCTTGATGAAAGTACAAATGCTGTAAGTACCGATGTTGAAGATTATTTATTCGAATTATTACAAAAAAAGAAGATTACATTTATGACCCTTAGTCATAGACCATTATTAATGAAGTATCATGATTATGTAATGGAAATCAAAGATGATGGTAATAATTGGGAATTTCATGATTTAACAAGTGAAGAAAATTTACTTAGTATCGATAAAGAAATTAAAGAAATTGAAGAGAAATTAAGTAATGTTGATAAATGGGAGAAAAGGCTTGAACAAGTTGAATTATATTTGGATGGTAAATCAGATATATGAGATTTTATATAGTACACGTAGCCCCATTCAGGGCACATTGAGCGCCCGCACCCAATACACGAAATTGCTTCGACGCGTGAAAATTTTACCCACCCTTACCCATGAGTGAACCTATTAGAAAGAAGCATGGTGATATCACCAAAGCTCCAACCCCTCAAAATACTCCAAGTTCTGTAACCAACTCTTATATGAGACAACATTCTATTCCATCTGTTTCAACCATTGAAGAAGAAGGTAATACAAAATTGGGTAAAGAATTAGCTAATAATCCTGCTTTATTATCGATGATTCAAGGTAAATTAGGGACTTTAATTGGTCAACAAACTGGTTATGTTGATTCTTTACCAAAACAAGTTAAGAATAGAGTTAATGGATTAAAATCTATTCAACAAAAGCAGATGAAATTAGAAGCAGAATTTCAAAAAGAATTATTGGATTTGGAACGTAGATATTTTAAAAAATATGAACCTTTATATGAAAGAAGAAGTAAGATCATTAATGGATCCACCGAGCCAACTCTGGAAGAAATTGAAGAAGGTGAAGCTTTAGATGAAGAAGAAGGAATTAAACAAGTTGAAGAGATTAAAGAAGAAGGTGAAGAAGAAGGTGAAGAGGAAGAAGAAGAGGAAGAAGAACAAGTGAAGGGAATTCCAAACTTTTGGTTGACAGCTTTAGAAAACTTAACTCCAGTTTCTGAAACTATAACTGATAGAGATAGTGAAGTATTGGAATACTTGAAAAACATAAAAATGGAATATTTGGAAACTCCAGGGTTCAAACTCATTTTTGAATTTGATAGTAATCCATTTTTTGATAATGAATCTTTAACTAAAACTTATCATTATCAAGCTGAATTGGGTTATTCAGGTGATTTCGTATATGATCATGCCGATGGTACTATAATTAACTGGAAGAGTAAAGAACAAAATGTAACTATTAATATTGAAAGAAGAAAGCAAAGAAATAAGACCACAAAGCAAACCAGGACGATTGAAAAATTGACACCAACTGAATCGTTTTTTAATTTCTTTGATCCTCCAAAACCTCCAAAGGTCAAGGAAGAAGACGAAGAAGAAGAAGATGATGACGATGAAGAAGAAGAAGAGGACGATGAAGATGATTTGGCCGCCAGATTAGAATTAGATTATCAACTAGGGGAAGAAATTAAGGATAGATTAATTCCAAGAGCCATTGATTGGTTTACTGGTGATGCGGTTGGTTTTGGTTATCCTGAAGACTTCGAAGAGGATGATGAATTTGATAGTGAGGCTGAAGAAGAAGAGGATGATGATAGTGATGATGAAGATGGAATAAATGAAACTGGTAAGAAGGAAAATCCTCCTGAATGTAAACAGCAATAAATACTCAATTAATATATGTATGTTAAATTATGGAAATATAATATCTCTTCTGTTTAGTGCTCTTTTAGCGAGTCTTTCCCCGTTTTCATTATCGTCAGGACCAATTTCAAATCCGAAAACGTTGGCAATTAATGCCGAAAATATATTTGCATATCCGGTGAGTGCTCCAGGGTATAAAAGATTGGTAGATCTAGCGGTTCTCTCACATCCATTTGTGGGGGGAACCCCGTCGAATCGATCTTTGATCCATTTCAAAGCTGCACCTGAACCTTCAATTACTTCAAGAATATGCCCTGTAGAATTAGATACGGCAAATTCAAATGATTCTATACCTTGATCACACCAGATATCGTACATTCTTTGTGCATCTTTAAAAGGGACGATCTCATCAAGTATCCCATGATAAATGAATATAGGAATTTCTGGCATTAAATCTTCAGTCACCTCTACACCTAAAGTATTCTCTTGAAGTACTTGTTGAATTGTTTCATCACTCAATACTTTCCAACCACTTTCTGCATATCTGTTTTCACCAGTAAAAAACTTTTCGAAAGGATAATACAAAATGGAATCTACCAAGCAAAACTCGTTACTCCTGTTGAAGAGCTCGAATTTCTCTTGACTTAATTCAGCATTAAACACTCTCCCCAATTCAGGATATTGGTTCAGTAACCCAAGTATAGCGTTTGGTACTAAACCGGCGAAAATACTACCCTCCACAATTTCGGCCGTGGCAGTTATATTTGTTACCCAACCACCCAAAGCTGCTCCAATTAAGTTATTAGACAACTCCTCTGCATATGATGGTTGCATAGCTGCTGCCCATCCTCCAGCTATTGTCCCACCGGAGTAACCCCATAGTACGACTTCAGCATCAGGATCGATATTGGTGGTATTTGTAGAACTTAAAGCAGCACGAATGCTATTTAAAACAGACATTCCAGACAAAGGACCTACAGTGAAAGCCGATATTGGTCCCTCATAGTCAGCTGATACCACATAATAACCTTGGTCCAAGGCAGCTTGAATTAAAAACATTTCAAGTTTCCCCACAAGGGTATGGATTCCCCCACCCCCGAGGAAAGAATAAGAAGGAGAACATTTAAATGCTGAAGCGTCTTCAGCAATGTTGTATGATACCAAACGAGATGAGTTACCATTATATGGTTCGAAAATAGTTGCAACAACGGCAGTATCATTACCTTTTGCATCTTCTGATTTCACCAATACTTGCCAAGCGTTCTGAATATTAACTGGGAAATAAACACTTCTAACCTGCTGAGGTGTTTTCCTTATTTTCAAAATCGTTCCTGAGGCTTCGTTTTCGAACCCTGGTGGGGGTAGATAAAATGGATCATTAATTGGTTCCAATGGCTCATCCATAGGAGCAGCAAATATGGTTGCAAAAAATAAAAATATGAGCACCAATTTATTCATGATTATATGTGAAAGAACAAGATATACAGGGGAATTTCCTATCTATATAGCCAAGTATATCACAAGACAGATTTAAAGCTAAAAGAGTACATTAAGTACATTTGATAATTATAGTTCCAATTCGGGAAATTTTTGGTCTCGATCCTGCATATAGTTCGTATATTTAATGATTGGAGAAATAGTACAATATGGGGCAAGTCCACTTGGGAAGTATCCAACATGATACTGGAAATGATAGTAAAAGACTCAGAAATCCATACAGAAGGTCGTATAAAGCGTTACCTATGGTTGAATCCAAAAGGGGGTTTTTGGCTGCAAAATCAGCGCATTGGCGTAAAATTTGTGCCAATTACCCAAAAGGGAAATACTATCAATTGATTCGGAAATATATAAAGAGCCAATAAGGCCATAATTATGCCATTTTGGTTTCAGAAATATTTTAAGTATTTCTTTCACAGGCTGGTGTGCGGAGCAATGGACACTACTTGAAAAAACTACACATTCCAACGTGAATCGAATTTTAAGCCCTTGCAGGTGCAATTTGTTTGCTTTCTCAACTTCAACGGAATGTTGTTATTAGGAACTTGGTTTGGAGAATATAACTGGAGCATATACCTGGCCAGCAAGTTGGGGACACCTCACTATAGCTCTATAGGTGATAAACTCCGGTTAGGATTAGCCTGACCAAAGACTCACCAAAGACTGGCTAAGAACTGAGAAAATCGGCCAAAAAACTTGACCAAAAACTGAACTTTTGCAGTCAACCAAAATTTGACCCGCTCACGGCTAAATTATAGGGCGATTGAAGATCGGCAACAAAAGTTTACCCAGGATCGGCCTGTAGATCGATAAAAGGCCTCTAGATCGATAAAAGTCTGGCGAATACAAGCCACTCACACTACCACCTGGAAAATATTTTGAATAGAAACTACAAATTAGATTGAAATTGAAACACTAATTTTACTATCGAACACTGTAAGCACTAAAATGAAGTCTAAAGCCAAGGTCGGATTAGGTCGGTTTAGCCACGACGAGAACCATCATTTGATAGTTAAGGAAGGTACCACGGCTAACAATTGAGCCGCACTAATAAAGAAACATGTAAAAGAATCGAAACTACGTATATTGACCTCGAAGAAACTCAGAGAAAAAAACGGATAATAATAGAAGCAAAAACAACAAAATAATTTTGCATCTATTGCTAGCACTGCCGATCACAAACGTCATTGAGTAGATAAGATTTACGGTTCAGCATGTGAAAATTGCTGTTATGGCCGGGACACGAAAAACCCTTAAACTGATAAATATTGCAAAAGTCCCACATTTGCAAAAAACTTAGCATCATGTCAAAGTTTACTTCAACTTCATTAAATCATATTAAATCATATTCTTTGGTTTCAAAAACTGTAAGTTATTTATCATCATTTACATTAATTGTTACTTTATATAATTATGCTTCAGATATCTTGACAAAATCTTTAGATTACGTTTCTGGATATCCTAGAGTTTTTGATGGCATTAAATTTGTTGATTTAAAATTTAATCAATACATTTTAGACACTTTTGATTATATTATTTCCATTCCTATTGGTTATTATACTGCTATCACTAGTAAAATCACTGGAATTTGGGGTAAATTTAATGGTATTTACTTGAGTAAAGTTGATCAATATTTACCAGGTGGAAAAGTTGAATTGAAAGATTCAGAACTTTCAAACACTTATGCTATCACCAATGAATTGGTGGTTAGATCTAAGAGTAGTGCTGTTGATTCATATAATGGATTATCTAGTTATTTGGTTAATACTTACAATACTGAATACACTAAATCTACCGGATCAAATGAAGTGGTTAAAAGAGTTTCAGTTGGTGTTAATACTTTAAAGACCATCTTGGTAGACTTGAATTCAAAATTCGTCGATCCTTTTAAAACTTCAACCACCAACTACGTCAATGATGTTGCAGCTCAAACTAAAAGTAAAGCTGATTCTTTAATTAGCGATGCTAAACAAGTCATTTCAAATAAAATTGATGAAACTCCTGTCCCAGTTAGTGCATCTGCTTAAGCTTTTTGTTAAATTTGTGTCATGTGTATTTTTAATATAAATCATTCGAATACTTTTATATAATCAATCCCACCAACGCATTGGGGTACTGTTAATTGATTGGGGATTTTTTTATTAATTTCAATACCAACATTAACGGTTTTAGTCATCATATCATGCTCTAAAATAAGTCCGTGTTTTCGAATTTTTAATAAATCATCGACTTCGGCTAAAACTTGATTTGATGTCTTTGAATTGTCGTTCAATTGCCAATCAAAAGTATCAAAATCCCATAGAACACTTTGCATTCCAAATTGATTAATAATTGATCTTACTCTATTATCAACTCCTCCATATGGTGGCCTAAACCATTTTGGTATATGACCAGAGGTTGCATTCATTGCCCAAATACTCCATTGAATTTGTGCTATAATATCTTCGTTACTTAAACTTGGTAAGAATTTATGTGACCATGTATGAGTCCCCATAATATGTCCTTTTTTTATGGCACGACGATAAATATCTGGATGTCTAACTACATTATGTCCAAGGACGAAGAAGGTACATCTTGAATTCAAATTTGAAAGTAATTTAGTAGTTGAAGGTGTCGGTCCATCGTCAAAAGTTTGTGATAACTGGGGACAAGTATAAACATCTTCAGCTGCAACACAATTTTGACAGTCAAAGGAACAACTATTGATTGAAATACCTTCACAATGACTTTGCTCATGCTGTGCTACATGCTCAATCTTACCAAAGTCAATAAAATCTAATGGGATATATGGTGGGTCTAATGTTGGCCATTCTTTTAATCCGGTAAAATCTGATAACCATTGAGGAAATGGTTGAGTCAGCTGGAATGGTAGCCAACTTGGGAGGAGGGACATGGATGCTACGTTCTGAGTGTTTATCGGAGTTGATTCTAAGTTGATGCTTGCAGCAGCTACTACCATTAAATACGGTAAGAGTTTAATCATGCTTTACTTTGTGGATTTATATTGGTTGCAAAAAGAGAAAATGGCTGCGAAAAATTTATTTACTTGTAGCCTCCGCAGCATTCGACTATGACTTTCATAAAGATCCGAATACAGTCTAAATAATCGATAATCTCAACTCTTTCATCAGGCATAGTGTTGTATTTACCTCCAGGTCCACAAACTATTCCTTCCATTCCTAATTTTTCGTATAAGTGTCCCGCATCACTACCATAAAAGCATGGTGGTTTTAAAGCTCCTGTTGGCTGTTCAACCCCACGAACATCTCTATAACACTTATTCACCAACTTTACAATTTCTGCTTCTGGATCAACTTCAAAAGGAGGCATGAAATCATGCTTGACAAGGCTTAATTCGTATTTCATTTTTGGAAATTTTTCTTTCACTGCATCAAGTTCTCTGGCTAAATCTTCTAACACAATTTGGTCAGTTTGACCAGGTGCATATCTTGCAGCCCCTGTGATGGTTACAAAATCTGATACTTGAGGTGGTCTCCAGGATTCATACAGTCTACCTAAACCACCGTGGATCGTTCCTACGTGACATCTGTTCACACTCTCATGCATTTCGCTTCGAGGATCAGAGAATGTCATATATGTAAGTCTTTTTATAGCTTCCATAGAACATAAAATAGCGTCTGTTGCCTCTTCTCTTTTAGACATATGTCTTGTATCTCCGATAATATTTATTTCGAAAATAGCTGATCCAGCATGCATTATAAGTCCATGTACATCCGTGGGTTCACAATTGATGAAGCAATCAGCAGTATCCTGAGTTATATGTCCTTGCTCCAATAAAGCCATAGTCCCAGCTCCACCTTGCAACTCTCCAACCACATAAGTCAATGTGACATCCTTACTCACTTTCCACCCTGCTTCTTTCAAGAATTTTACGGCCATGTAATAAGCACAACATCCTGATTTCATATTTGAAACACCTATTCCGTAAATGCATTTATCATCATCTATTTGGTATTCAGAAGCTTCATCGTACTGACCACTATATGGATCTACAGTCCATCCTTCGGTAACTGGATTGACATCAACATGTCCATTAAATAAAAGCTTTTTGCTTGAAGGTACTTTACCTGTACCTTTCCAAATTCCAACCGAGTTACCTCGAAGCATTTTATCTACTTTATCATTAAATTCTATTGTACGTGCTTCTAATCCAATATCTTCAAGAGCAGATGTCATGTACTTGACAGCATCTATTTCTGCTGGTGATCTTGAATGAGAAGGTATTTGAATGAATTTGGAGAGAAATTCCAAGCTTTCTTTTTCATTAACTTTAGGTAATTCCATAGTTAATGATTTGAGTATTTTGGTCTGTATAAAACCAAATTAATACCGGAGATCTGAAAATGCAACCGAAGTAAGTGTATGCGCCGTACTTACGGAATTGAATTGCAAAAACCCGTTTTCTCAGGAAATGGCATGTGGTGCCTGATCAACAACACAGATTTTTTTGCTTGATTGAGGACCAGAAAGATCCTTTATCGGCGTAGATACTCCACATATGTTGCTAATATGTGACTATTTAGTAGATAATTTGGAAAATATACGTCAAATTATTCGATATTGATCGTAAAATGGCACCGTTTAAGAGATCGGTAGATTTGTACAAATTTGCCTATCAACTAAATCGGAGGCTGCCCCGCCACCTCTTTTTCAGGATTCGATAGGAAAGACGGCTGAAACAATATGCACACAATTTGCCATATATAAGGTATAATTCCGCCCATTGTAAATCAAGAGATGTCAGAAGATAGTAGAGACAACGTAGAAGGCACTGGATCGAAAGATGCCGATTTAATGGTAAAGGCTGATTCTATTGAATCACCTGTCGAAGAAGGAATTCAAGATGAAGCTTTTGATATTTACAAACAAGGTGGTATGAATGATTTTGTTGACCCGGTTGAATCAGCTAGAGTTGCTAGAAAGCTTGATTGGCATATGTTGCCCATACTTTGTGTTTTATATGGTATTAACTATGTTGATAAAGCCGCTTTGAGTTGGGCAGTCTTATTCACTTTCCAAGAAGATTTAGGATTAGTTGGTAATCAATATTCTTGGGTGTCATCGATTTTTTACTTTGGATACCTTGGAGCTCAATACCCAGCATCTTACCTTCTTCAAAGATTTCCAGTTGGTAAAGTCATTTGTGCATCAGCAATTGGTTGGGGAACTATCATGTTGGCACATATGGGTTGTACCAACTATGCAGGAATCTTAGTATGTAGATTCCTTTTAGGAGTCTTCGAAGCCCCAGTCTCTGGTGGGTTTGTGTTATTTTGTTCGTTATTTTATACTAGAAAGGAACAAGTTGGAAGGACCATGGTATGGGGAAGTATGCAAGGTATCTTCAATGTTATTTTTGGTTTTGTCTCTTACGGTTTAGGTCACGCTACCAATGCATCATTAAAGGAATGGCAATTGATCTATTTAGTGTTGGGGTTGTGTTCTTTCCTTATTGCAATTATCTGGTTCTTCGTTATTCCAGATAGCCCTGGAAAAGCCAGATTTTTAAACGAAGAAGACAAAATTATCGCAGTTAAGAGAGTCTCCAAGAATATGATGGGAACTTCTACTCATGAATGGAAATGGAGTCAAACTTGGGATTGTATTATGGATCCAAAAACTTGGTTCATGATCGGTTTCATTATTTTTTCTATGATTCCAAACGGGGGATTAACTAACTTTGGATCTCTTGTGCTTAACAGTATTGTTCACAATAATCTTCAAAGTATTGCAGTTGGTGTAGGAAGTTCTTTCTTCTCTTCTGGTCAAATGTTAATTTTTTCAATCTTCGCTATCAAGTATAATAATTTCAGAACAATCGGTATGTCATTCCCTCTCTTGCTTGCAATTGCTGGTTTATCTGCTGTCTATGCTACCGAAGACGGAAACCACGCTAAATGGGGAAGAGTCTTCGCTTACTGGATGATCAACTCTTATGCTGTTACTTGGCCATTTGCCTTGTCCATGCTTGGATCCAACTATGCTGGTCACACTAAACGTGCTTCTATGAGTATGATCTTATTGATTTTCTTTGCTGTGGGTAATATTATTGGTCCATTCTGCTTCACTAATGCTGATGCTCCAAGATATACTAAAGCTCTTGCAACTAACTTAGGTTGTTTCTGTGCTTGTTTTGTTATTGCTGTTGGATTAAGGTTTTATTTGATTTTTGAAAACAGAAGAAGAGACAAGAAGTATGGTGCTGTTGACGCAACTGTCAGTGAAGATGAACGTTTGGAAGGTATCTTGAATGGTATGAAGGATCAAACCGATACCAGTAATAAACAATTCAGATACGTTTTATAAGGGTAATCTTGAAATCTGGTTTAGTTATGGTATATAAGTATTTGTTAATTTAATTTTTGTATTTCTATCTCAAAGTAACCAACTATGTAGAAATGTGGTGATTTATATTAAGCTATGAACATATTCAATGAGCTTGGAGCATTTCTCCTCCTCCAATTTTTTGCAAATCAATTGTAAAGAAACAGCCCCACCATCAAATTTTTCAAGATTATTTGTATATATATCATGGACTTCTCTATCAGTATCGGAAATAAAGTCATCCCTTGGTACTGGGACATCGACAGATACATCACATCTAGTTACTGGAAAAGTACCTGCTGTATAGTCAAGGGCATTCCAAATTGAATTCAACGGCTGGGGAACAATCTTGTTCCATAGACAGGCTGGATAAGGTGAAGAGGCTGATATGATCATATCCAAATCAGCATTCTTCCACATTTCATGATACTCTTGTGCCAAAGAGGATCTTCTTTTTTGACTTTTCCAGAGAGCTGAAACATTCAAATCCTCTACTGCTGGTAAGACACCGATGAGATGAGAATCAGGAGGTTCTTCACATTTTGCAAGTATTGATTTAACATGTTTCATTCCATCTGCCGAGTAGAAGGGATATATGGTCGCTCTTATTTCCCTAAACAAGGAATCATTCCATTCTATTATCTCATGTCCTTCCTCTTTCAATGCCTTTTTCACCATCTCAAGAGCTCTCAAAACTGGTGGAGTAATTGTAGTCAAGCCGTCTGATTTCATGAAACCTATCTTCATCTTTTGAGGAACTTGAAAAACACGGTAGTCTAGCGGAATACAACTGGCGTCAAATGAAGAAGGTTTTGAGTCAATGATGGTTTTCGTAACATAGTTTAGATTGTCTATACTGTGAGTCATTATACCGTAGACTGAAACAATCAGTTCCTGTCCTTCTTGTCCTGAAACAGTTCCATACTTTGGGAATCTTCCAGAACTTGGTTTTAAAGAGAAAAGACCATTTAAAGCAGAAGGATGTCTCACAGAACCTCCAATATCACTACCTATGCCAAAGCAAGAACCTTTCAAAGCGCCTAAAGCACCTTCACCACCAGATGAGCCACCAACATTTAAATATTGACGATTGAATGGATTCAATGTTCTCCCCCATAATACATTAGTTGTCTCAGAATAGGCCATACCAGCAGAAGTGTTTGTCTTGCAAATTATGATGGCACCAAGACTCTTTAAAATGGCTGCGAAACTTGAATCTTCCGGCATGATATCGTTAGCTAAACTTACGAAACCCATAGAAGAAGCCAAACCAGCAACGTTGATGTTGTCCTTTAAAGATACGATAATCCCATGAAGAGGACCTTTCAAAACTTTGTGTTTTTTAAAGAATTCATCGAGCTCTCGGGCCTCCACTAACGCTTCAGTAAATCTTATTTCGGTGAGACAGTTTGTCAATTGATGTGCTAAGGTGGCTCTTTTACAGAAAGCCATTGTGACCTCTTCACAAGTTAAGTCAGCACTTGAAAAGCTGTTTAAGAGCAGGGGAATACCAAGATTGGTTATATACTTTTCTCTGTCTGTGAGAAGCAGCCCCAGGTCTATAAAAGTGGAAACATCATTGAGAACTTTTGGCTCTGGAACATCCAGAAAGAGATAAGGTTCGAGGAGTTGCTTTTGAGCTTGAAGTTTCTTGTCTCTAATGTCTTCCCACAACATAGTTGTATAGAGATGAAAATTACTTTGAGATTTGATTTGGGCCGTAAATGGAAATATCTCATCGGCAGTTGCAACCAAAAATTCCGCTTATCGCAACCTCTACTAACAGGATTTTAAGTTAACGATTTCATTTCTTTCTACGTACAAACAGGGTTAAATTATTGACCTGAACCGTACCTCCAGATTTAGTAGTGGCCTGATGCTCATAAGTACCGGTGACAATTGTGTAGTCGAATTCTTTGTTATTCAATTTCAAGAAAAATGGAAGCTTTAAAGTAACCAACAAACGAACATCATCTGCAATGGTAAAATCTTCAGACTTTATCACTTTAATGAGACGTTTATATTGTTTATTCGGAAGTACTACCGGATTAGCCTCCATAGTGTTTTGTGGAGTTTGAGTGAATACTATAGATTCGCAGCCAATTATTCCTACAACATTACCCAATCTGAATTCTTGTCTAAATCCCAACTCTTCGTAGAATGCCTGTAGATTTACCTTTATTCTGTTCTCTATCACAAGAAATTCAAGGAATCTCGTTTTGGGGTCGTCTGGGAAATTTGGTACATTATATACTGCCAACTCGTCGTTACCAAATACTGAACCAACTTCCCAACCTTCCAGGAGGTATTGCCTTGGACTTAAAGCTCCAGGTATTAACAACCTCTTGGTAAAATTTGCATCCAATGTTTCTCCAACAAGTTTCATCCACCATCGAAGCAATTTATCCCCATCAATTAAATGCTTATGAGGATTCTTACTACTTTCAGGAAAAAAATATTGATTGGAAGATTTAGTGAAAAGGGACAACTTAATCCTGCATTTAGGTGAAAGGTCAACGGTTTTAAACCTGACACCTTGCGGGTTCAAAAGCTTATTTATCTGCTTGATAGTCGACAGGTGGGAGTTCTTAAGTCTGTAAGTAAGGGTCGTGTACCTCACCGAAACAAGATACTGGAGGAATTTATTTATGATTTTATTAGTATTAATTTTGATGTTTAAAAGACCTGAAGTGTCTACTTTACTAACAAAAAGGTACTGCGTATTAATATCGGCCACTGTAAAGTAATTGTATACTTCAATACCGAAGAGAATCAAATCATCGTGAATTACGAGAAGGAAATGCTTGATTTTCACCGTTAATTGAGGTTCTTCAGTGTTTGAATGATTTTTATGAAATTTAATTAAATTTGTACATTCCTTGGGTTCAGACTGAACATACAAGGTTTTGAAATCGAGACCTTTGGGTAAAATAGATGCAAGTTGTTGGTGTAAGTTCATTGTGGTGGTTTACTATGTGAATTTTTCACTCGACGCGGAGTTACATACAGGGCTACGAGTATATGCAGTCGTACGTATATCAAAGTATTTACCTAGATACAATCATCTGGGGGAATGTTCAGCTACTAAATTTGGCATTCCCCAACATTTATAATCACAAGATTTAGCCGTATAGCATAAACCTTCAGTCTCTATACCATCATAACCTTCAAGCCTATCCCATGTAGTTCCAACTATATAATTTGGTGGGAATTGAATTCCCTGCTTATATACTATAGATTTTGCAAAGAGCACAGCTCCTCCGACACTATCTAATTCAAAATTATAATCCAATTGAGTCTTTGGATCTGTAGGTGGCTTATCCTTTATTTCATTAAGGAAAGTTTCAAAATGAGTCATTTTACCTGGTACATCTCTTGGAACATAATCCCAATTTTGCCAATCACCTTCATCCATCTTCTTGAGCTGTTCGGCATCAGGTTTGGTTCTTTGACCTCTCCAAGAATTCTTATCATAATCTGGATTATCACCAAATGTAACTCTTGGAACAATTATATCTTTTTCGGTTCTAATAAACCGTTTTACCATATCTTTATGCTCAAATTTAACGATATCACTATCTATGAAAAGAGTGAATTTTTCATTTTCCAAAGCATTATTTAAAACAAAGTTTCTGGACCTGGCAATAGTTCTTCTCCTTAATCTTTGAACACTATCACTATGTCTGTTTTCTCTATTGATTTGACTAAAACTCTTTTCAATAAATGGTGCAGTAAGTAATGTAACTTTATGAATATGATCGAATGAATTCTTATAAGTTAACGAGCTGAAATAAGATTCAAAATACAGATATACTGCTTGAAATTCAACATCATTACCTACCAATAAACCTAAAGAAATTTGATTTTTATCAAACTTTAATGTATCAAGAGTTTCCATAAAATCTTTAATACTCCTACCTTCTCCATAACTTTTTTCATTACCAATAGTCAGTAAGATTAACATTGTATCTCTTTCTTCACTATAAGGAGAGATGTTATTGAATAATTGAATTTTGGTGTGTTGATCACTAAATTCAGAAGTAGAATATGGTGCAGTAAAATGCATACCTGATTCCCAGGTAAAACCTATCAAGAAAATTATAGATACTATAACAGCTATAATAAGAGATGTTGGACCTCTCATGCTTTAGTTAAAGTTTAAAATAAACAAAATTGTCTACGGTAAAGGGACAATCAACCCCATGGCCTAGAATAGGTTTTAGCAGCCACACGTGCACCACGTTTCGTTATGCGTGTATGTAATCCGTGATGAACTGTACTGGAGAGATTATATGCAGGTATTTGTGCCCCGTTGGTAAAAATAGACAGTTTTATGCAGTGATTATTTTCTGTAGTATAGAACCAGATTGACACATAACAGGGCCTGTTTAACTTTGCATTCTAAAATTAGCAAAATCAATTGTTTAAAATATCATACCAAATATGTATTCTATTTACAACTACACAACGTCACTAATAACTCTTGCAGCATCTCTGTATGTTTTTAACAAGGTAACACATTTTTCCCGTTCAATTTGAACATTTTCATCTTCAACCAATAAAACATCGAATAAATTCTCGTTATATAATTTTATAACCAATTGATTTTGAATATTATCCCTAATATAATTAACCAATAAACACATAATCAGTTTTGGAACTTGATCTTTAACAACTTCTCTAATAATACTGAAATATGATATAATTAATCTACGAATAAGTTCACATTCTAATTGTTCCTTTTCATTTAACTCATTTATAGTTTCATCAACTTCAAATGAATCATTTTGAAGATTATTAATAATAGTGGTTGTTGAAGAAGTTGATGAATCAAGTCCATTTCCAAATTGTAGAGGTAAATTATCTTGACTATGAGGAAATTTGAATGGAGTTGGGTTTAATTGAGCTTGTGTAGTAAGATATTGTTGATGAGTAATTGGATCTTTACCAAAGAAATAATTTAAATAAGAATCTGATGCTTCCTTTTCAGGCTCATGATTTGAAAATGATTCATTAAGTTTATTATCAGGTAATTCTTCATCAATTTCATTGATATCTTCAATTTCATCAGTTTCTTGAGGTTTTGAAATTGGTTGTGGACCACCTTTTTTACGTTCTTCTAAAACCAGTTTCATAGCATTTGCAGCTCCAACAAAATTTGGATGATTAGTATTAATGTAAGATCTGTTGATTTCGATCAACGATTCAACGTATTTAATGGTTGGTCCTAATCTTTCTCTTAATAAATCGCTAACCACTTCAATTAATTTCATTTGTAATTTTGGATACCTATTGATTTCAATCCCATTACTACAAATATTATGAACAATTTTCATTAATTCTTCATAAACCATTTCAACACATTTTTTACTTGGTTCTTCCAATAATTTAATTTGTGGTTTAACCAAAAGATCAAATGCAAGTTCAGGTACAAATAATGATGGCCTTGAACCAGTACTATTTCTAATTGCAGTTCTTATATCTTGTAATGTAAGGTTATAAGTTGGATTAATTGATGATAATTCATTACCATAAACTTCATTATAAATATGATATAATCTTGCTCCACCACATAATTCTTTAGTTGATAATTCATTAATATTTGTACCTTCAATTGAATTAATGAAATTTTGAGCAAATTTAGTCATTAAATTAAGTATAAGAACTGATTTATCTTCAATAACATCATATGGATTACCACCATATTGCATTAATTCTTGTTCAGTTTGTCCAATTAATGTACTTAATTTAGCTTTAATATCAGGTAATTTTTCTCTTATATGGCTCATCAATATTTGATTCAACTTGGTCGACAAATATTTAGTACCACATTTAGAAGCAATAGTTCTATAAGCTTGGTGATTTCTGAAAAATGCTTCTTCATCATCCAAACTATCAACCAATGATTTATTGGTGGAAATATCGTATTGCGACCTGTTGATAATTCCAACAAAACCTAATCTTAATGGATAAACATTACCTTTCAAAATATCCAACGCATTTGTACCTTCATCCATCAAATCTAATTTGGTCAAGATTCCAATGGTTCTTTTACCAGTTGGATCAACTTGTCTGGCCAATTTTAAACTTTCCAGATTAACTAAATCTACATTAGCAGGAGAAACGGCAAGGATAATACAATTAGGTTTTGAAACATATTCCAAAATCAAACTTCTGGTTTGCTTTTCAATATCTCCTGGTTGATCACCAATTGGAACTTTAGTTATTCCCGGTAAATCTACCAAAGTCAAATTCAACACTTTAGTACTGAAAATTTTCAAATTTATAGGAACTCTATTGATTCCCTTATTTGATCCAGCAACTCTGTTAGTTTCAACTTCAATTTCTTTTCTAATATCATTGAAATCATAAAATCTTTTACCAGGAATATGTAAAAATTCCCCATATTCAATATCAGGCAGTTCAGATTTAGTAGATTTACCATTACCATTTTTCATGGTTAATTTACGTAAATGTTCTTCTAAATTGATTTCTTTGATATCATCATCTTCAGTTTCACTATTACTGGCACTTGTAGAATGATTCCATTCATCATTTTTAATATTAACCAACTGTAAAATTAAAGGTCTCCTAGTGACAATTCCAGTTCCTCGAGGCAAGAAATCTTTCCCAACGATATTTTCCAACACTGAAGATTTCCCACAAGATTGTGAGCCAACTACAGCAAGAATAGGTAAATCCAAGTCACTTACTTGAGTTGTAGTAACAATATCTTGAAGTTTATTTACTACTGGGATAAGATCAGCAAATGACATTGACGCGACAAGCAATGAAGGACGAATAAAAATGAGAAAAGACAGCGAGGTGAGAAGTGAGGGAAGGTGAGGGAGCGGGTGAGGGCGAGGTAAAGGTGAGGTGTAAGTGAGGTGTGAGTGAGGGTGTAGGCGAGGTAGAGGAAGTGAGGGAGTAGGCGAGGAAAGAGACGGATGAGAGGAAGAGCAGACTTTAAGCATTTAGTATGTGGTGGTTTAAAGTTAGATTGATCATGGTAGAGGAATTCCATGCATGATTCGCAGTAATTGTAGCAAGACCGTAAAAATTTTCGACGAAATGAGACTGAAAATGCTGCAAAAAATTACATCAGGGTCTCGCATTGATTGAACCTTTGGCTTGTATGTAGTAATTGAGAGTTTAAATATTTTAGTTTTGGAATCTCTGCCACTTTATAGTGTTTTCTTTGATTCTGTGGGTGCTAGTTTGTTTTATACTGGTTCATGTACTGGTTCATGTACTGGTCTTATGTTCGTTGACATATTTGGTCGTGCACGACCTGTATTCTTTGGTGGATCAAGTACTATTGACATGAGCTAGTTGTGTCATGATAGATATGTTAGATTCCATAAGATGCTTGAAGTAATTTCTCTAATGCTTTTGGTAGGTCAGGATTTGAAAGTGTCAACTACCAGGCTTTCTGAAATTGGTAGTAATTAAATTCACATTTGTGGACTCTGTGATTCGATTTGCAATTTGTTTCTGGGCTTGGGTCACATAGTAGTTGTACAAGAACATTTAATTGTCAGAATCATCTTGGACTTGAAATGTTGGTGCAATTCACTTGGGGCACTTAATATTGGTGTAATTCAATTGAGGGAGAACGTATCTGTGAGTCAGAACTCCCATGGTTGTGTAGTGATGGGATTGAAAATGTCTTTAGTACTTGTCGGGAAGTACAAAAGTTCCATTGAAAGAAATTGATATCCAGAAACTACGAAGTTTCGAAATAAATTTGAAAGAGATGGTATATGATTTAAGTTTGTAGCTTGAGCTCCATTACAGTTTCAAGAGAAATACATACTGTTCCTTGTATATATTTGATAGCAATACCAGTCCACGAAAATTTCCCTACGTTTGATAAGATGTTAAGTGATGGTTGGGACATGAAGCAAATGCCAAACACAATATCAAAGCCAGAATCATTAACTGAGCTTCCACTAGCCATTGAATATTTGACAAGGAGATTTGAGTTCCAGGCAGTGAAACATATCAGGACCAGAGAGCTAAGACGTCAGAGAGCTGAGACGCCAGAGAGCTAAGACAGAGAGCTAAGACAGAGAGCTAAGACAGAGAGCTAAGACAGAGAGCTAAGACAGAGAGCTAAGACAGAGAGCTAAGACAGAGAGCTAAGACAGAGAGCTAAGACGCCAGAGAGCTAAGACAGAGAACCAATGTATGGGTGTCTGGGCCTTTCCCAACAATATCAAAACTCATCCCCCAAACTCATCTCCAAAACTCACAAACCAAACTCACAAACCAATCCATATAGATCAAACATGCATTTACTGAACAAGAGCATCCCGGTAGAAAAAACGACAGATATCAAAAGAACTATACACTGAGTAAATGTCGCAGCCAAAATGCCAAATGGCCAATTTTGGCCATTTTTCACCGCGATCTAATTTTCACTCACTCCACCATGAAGATAAACGTACTTGTCTTTTTGTTCATTTCTATATGTTCAGGTCTCGTATCAGACTTGAATTGGAGTAATGAGCATTTTACAAGAACAATTGACTTGAAAAAAAGTTATATTAAAGAAACCGTATTAATTGAAGCCAGAAATATAGGCTCGTCTCCAGCATCTGAGTATTATTTTTCATTACCAGATGGAATAAATGTCATGGGTAATGTATCACTTTTTGGGGCATTATATGAAGATAAACAAGTGATGAATCATGACGTTGAAAATGGGGTATATAAGTTGAAATTACCCGTTCCTTTAGCACCAAATTCAAAGTTGAATCTCAGAGTGCAATATGCTTACACCAATAAATTGACTCCTGTTCCTAGTGAAATTAGTTTGTCAGATGTTCAAGCCTTATTGGTGAAGATCAACAAGTACAATTACAGTCCATATGAAACTGATGATTTTTCTTTGGTTATTGAAGGAATTAATAAAGCTCACGAAGTGGAAATTGTCGAAGATGTCGATGAAAATGCCAACGTTGAAGTCCCAGAAATGAAGGGAGAAACTAGTGAAAGAATCCTTAAATTTGGACCAGTTGACGGGGTTAAACCATGGTCTGTTAAACCTCTTGGACTTTTGTATGATCACAATAAACCATTGGGTAAAGTTCATTTATTACAAAGAGGAATTTGGTTACCATCGAGTGATATCAATGAATTTCAAATAGAAGAATATTATGAGCTTTATAATGCCGGAGCCGAATTAAAAGATGGATTTTCAAGATTAGAATGGTTGAAAGGTAGATATGAAACTGTTAGAAATCATTGGGGATTATCTCATTTAGAATTCCCAATGAACGATGATTTAGAATTTGATGATTATTATTTCACTGATAAAGTTGGTATGGTTACAACTCATAAAAAAGTTAAAAATTTCTTATTATTTGAACCAAGATTCCCATTATTTGGTGGATGGAAATATAATTTTACTTTTGGGTTTAATCAAAAATTTAATAACCATTTAAGAAAAATTGATGATGAAACTTATTTACTCAAGATTCCTTTACTTAATTCTCCATTAGATTTAACTTATGATAATGTTGAATTAAGTTTTTATTTACCAGAAAATGCCGAATTTGTCAATATTAGTTCACCAATTTCATTTACCAGTATTGAAAATGGATTTGAAAAATCATATTTAGATGTAAGTGATGGACATAGAAAAGTTACGGTTGTATTCAATCAATTATTTGAAGATTTGAGAAAGATTGATGTGTATGTGATGTACAAGTATACAAAGATCAATTACTGGTGGAAAGTAGTTAAAATTAGTGGATTTGTATTTGCAGGATTAATTAGTTACTATTTAGTTAGTTTGATTGATTTATCCATTAAAGTAAAGAAATAGATTGAATATATTATTTTTCATTGAGTTTTCTTGGTTTTGGAATCAATTGGTATATCTACTTCAATTTTAGATTTTTCACTCTCTTCTTTATTTCTCCTCAAGTAGATTGCAAGAATAGTAACAGCGATAATTTGAGCAACAATTCTGAAATATGCAGTGTATTCGGACTCTGAAAGAACTGATATAATATTTTCAAATTTTTTAATGATTGGGGATTCTGGTAATTGTTTGAGTGATTCAATGATGTCCATGGGTGCAACGGAGGATAATGAGAAGGAGCGTGAGATATGGGGGGAGTGGGTCTGGTGTGTCTGGTGTCTGGTGTCTGGGCCTTATTCCTCGACACAGTGGTTATTCCAGGTTTCTTATGGCGTAATGAGGATAGTTGGCGATGTGGATGTACGGGTGGTGAGATCCGAGCTTGTGTGATACTTACATATTTACTGGTATTTAGTCATGTATTATTTAGATGTATTAGATGTATTATTTGGCCATGGTGGGAACTGTAATGGCTGCGAAAATTATACATCACACCAAGATTCGCCAAAGTTATGTCCTAATCAGACCTACTGCGGAATTAGAACAAGATGTATTATCCATTACTAAACCTAATTCTATAAACCTCTACAGTTTAGTATCTCTACGATTATGCATTCCTCTATCCTAACCTACCCATCAAAAGTAATTCAGATCTTTTATATCAATGACATACTGTCTTCTAAAATAAACTCTCTTAACCAACAAAACTACCAAGATCAATAATATAAAACTTACAAGATAATTATAATTCAGCGTTGAACCAACATATTCAACCACTTCAGGTTCAATTGGTTGATTTTCAATCAAATTATCTTCACCTCCAATACTTTTAGTAGAGAAAAGAGTCCATACATTGATATCTGAGAAATAATATTGCTTGATAGGAGTCGAACCCTTGACCTCTGCTTCATTCAAAGTTTTCAAAGTATCCCATCCATCAACCAATTGCCCAAATACTACATGATGACCATCTAACCAATTACAAGTATTTCTAGTGGTGACAAAAAATTGAGCTCCATTAGTATTAGAACCTGCATTGGCCATACTTAATCTACCAACTTTATCATGCTTCAATATGAAATTTTCGTCGTCAAATTTCTTACCATAAATTGACCTTCCACCAGTACCATCACCATTTTCAAAATCTCCTGCTTGTATCATAAAATCTTTAATGATACGATGAAATTTATTACCTTTATAACCATAACCAAAAGTCATATTACTAAGACCAACAAAATTACCTACAGTTGTAGGGACAGTTGTACCAAATAAAGCGAAGGTGAGTGGACCCTCTATTTTTTCAATAAGTTCATTTGATTCAGGGTTTACATATTTTGAAGATACTTCAAATACCACTTTATGAGTATAAGCTGGGTCACCTCTAAGATGAGATTCTTGTTCATCTGTAAGAAGTCTTGCTGGTAATGCAAGGCATAATTTAAGGAATAAGAGTAACCAGAGCATGGTGAAAAATGAGATGAAACTGCGAAGATGAGCGAGGTGAGGGAGAGGAAGGGGGAGAAGGAGAGACCCCGGCAGAGAAAGCGAGGAAACAGGGAGGCAGTGGAGAGTAGAGGCAATAACAAACATGAATGAAGAATAGGGAATAATAGAGGAACAAGGTTCAAGTGAAGGAATATGGTCTATCAGCACGCGACGCGGTGACGACCACATTGTAGCGAGATCGGCCTAGATCAGTGAGGTCTCGTTCAAGCGCTATGTTAACGCTCCCCCTCTCTTTCTCGCGCTCTCTCTCTCACTCTCGCTCACACTCACTCTCGCCTTCACTCTCACTTCTCACCAGTTCGCAGATTCAAGTGGCAATGAACGGATTATCAGTCGATATAAATCACCTTAAAAAAGGAGAAGTGTCCATGGGGACATCAATTATGGCAGTCAAATTTAAAGACGGTGTCATCTTAGGAGCTGATTCAAGAACAACAACCGGATCTTATATCGCTAATAGAGTAACCGATAAATTGACTCAAATTCACGATACAATTTACTGTTGTCGTTCAGGTTCTGCAGCTGATACTCAAGCAGTTGCTGATATAGTTAAATATTATTTACAATTATATTCATCTCAATTACCACCTGATGAAAAGCCAACCACTGAAATTGTCGCCAATGTATTTCAAGAATTATGTTATAATAATAAAGATGGATTAACTGCAGGGATTATATGTGCTGGATATGATGAAGAAAATGGAGGATCAGTTTATTCAATTCCATTAGGAGGATCTGTTCATAAACAAGAATATGCTATAGCTGGTAGTGGATCAGGATTTATTTATGGATGGTGTAATGAGAATTTTAAGGTTGATATGACAAAAGAAGAGACGGTTGGATTTATTAAGACGGCGTTAAGTGAAGCTATGAAATGGGATGGTAGTAGTGGAGGTGTTGTACGTATGGTTATATTAACTAAGGAAGGAGTTGAGAGGTTAATTTATTATCCCCATGAAATTAAGGTTTAGATAGGTAATGCATAGTATTGTACCGTAGAGCACAGTAGACAGTAGAGTGATATTAGTCAGTTACTGATTTAACAGACACTGTAAAAAGAGACAGAGAGACAAGAAGTTAGAGAGACAAGGAAGTTAGAGTAGACAAGAAGTTAGAGTAGACAAGATAGAGAGTAGACAATGAACAATAGACAGTAAATGGACAGCTACAAAAAATCATAGCAGCATCACAGCATACCCTTCACACTAGGTAAAAGCTAACAACACCACACTATACCAGTTGACCTTACAACCTACTTTAAGCACTACATTACACTACTTGACATTATTAAAACTTGCATTCTAATTTACACATTAATATATTTTTATAAATACAATTAACAGAAAAAGTTATAAATTCTGTAATAAAGAGGTTTGGAAGCAATGTATGCTCTTTCTTCAGCAATTTCTTGTTTCAAAACATCCAAATCTAATTCTCTTCTACCGGTATCAATATCAATTTCAGTAGCTCTGAAGTAGAATCTCCAGTTCTTTCTGTAAATCTTGTGACCAATCCAGAAGAGGAGGACAACTGGAACTGCCAAGTAAGTCTTGAAGAAAGTTTCAGCATCTGGAGGAGCACCTAATGGGAATAAAGCAATCCAGAATTGGAATCCTAAAACAAGAATGTTCATGGTTAAACCCCAAGCGGCACCATAGATACCAACTTGAGAACAGTAAGCAATTTCATCGGTACCTCTACCTTGAGCGTATAAAGCTCTTCTGAATCTGATGTGACACAAGTTGATAGAACCCCAAGTCATAACAGATGATAAACCAGACAAAGCCAATAACCAATCAAAGACTTCACCAGATTTTGAAGATGCAGTAACAAAGGCAATTAAACCAAAGAGACATTGAACAATAATAGCATATAATGGTCTACCAGTTTTATCAATGTAGGCAAGGAATTTTGGTGCTTGACCTGAACAAGCTAAAGCAGCTAAAGTACGAGATGAAGCATAAACTGAAGAGTTACCAACAGATAAAACAGCAATTAAAATAACTGCATTCATAACATGAGGTAAACCACCAATACCACCATTTTGAATGGAGATAACGAATGGAGAAGCATGAGCATCATAAGATGATCTACCTTCTAATTGTGGGTCATTGTAAGGAACCAATAAACCAACTAAACAAAGAGAAATAATGTAGAATAAAGTAATTCTCCAGAAAACTTGTTTAGTAGCAGATGGTAAAGATTTTCTTGGATCTTTAGTTTCAGCAGCGGCTAAACCAACCAATTCAGTACCGGCAAAGGCAAAAGCAGCAGAAACAAAGTTAACACAAACACCTTTAAAACCATTGGCAAAAGCACCTGGATTTCCCCAGTATCTACCACCAATGTATTCCTTAGTTGGACCACCACCAGCGGCTAAAATAATACCTAAAAAGATATAACCAATAACAGCAATAACTTTGATAAAAGAAAAGGCGAATTCAGCTTCACCATAACCTTTAACACCAAAGAAATTAATTGCACAAATGGCAACCCAAAAGATCGCCACAAATGCAGCACTATTAATATCTTCATTCCAATATTCAACAACAATAGCAGCAGCCACCAATTCTAATGGGAAAACCACTAACCATTGCATACCATAATTCCAAGCCATAGCAAAACCCCAAGATGGGTCAATAAATCTAGAGTTATAAGTGACGAAAGCACCAGAAACTGGGAAAGTAATAGCTAATTCTCCCAATGATTGAACGGTACAGTACATCATAGTACCAATTAAAGCATAAGCAATTAAAATACCTGCTGGACCACCATTTCTTAAAGCACCACCAGAACCAACGAATAAACCAGTACCAATTGATCCACCAATGGCAATCATTTGTAAATGTCTAGATTTTAATTTTCTATTTAATGGAGCATTAGCAGTTTTAATAGCTAATTTTTCAGTTTCAGTTAAATTTGGGTCTAATCCTAAATCATCATCTTTAAACTCTCTAAAATCATCGATAAATTTAGCAAAACCAGTTAATTTTGGTTGATTATCTTGAGCATCAAAAGCATCAATATAGACACCACCATTCTTTTCAGTTGATGAGCCATCAGCATTTTCCTTAGATCTAACGTAATCTAATTCTTTTGAAACCATTGTAATTACTGAATAAAAAAAACTATTGGGGAATGAATGGCCATTTATATTGTTGCAAAAAATCCAGGCGATAATGGGTACATGGGGTTAATACACGACAGGGCAGCGAAAAAAAAGAAAAATAAAAAACAAGATATGTTCCAATGGGGAAATTTCATTGGATGAGATAACTGATAAGACAATAAAAGAAAAAAAACTCTTGCCAATGGTGTGATGGCGGTAAATTTACCGCGAATTGTAAAGCGATAGGACGAATAACTCGTTTTACTGATACGCATTTAAAATGCCATTACCGGTCCATCAGGGCCTAACCGGTAGGATTTTCAATGTCAAGTTCACGGCGTTTGAAATTTTCTTGTGCATTTACTCCACTTAATGTATATGTCCCACTAGTAAAAAACTGAAATCCGTTGTCCCACTAATCCCCACAATCTCATTTAACCTTTTCTGATAATATATCAATTGCCTTAGAGATTATGATCTACACATTGGGAGATATTACGATGATCAAAGATTTCTTTTGCCTTATCAAAGTTTGTCAAGAAATTTCTAAAACGGCAACTTTCACCTTAGCGCGACAGGGCTTGACAGAAAAAGAAATTCATGCTAATACAGAGAACAATCATAACCTGCAGGTATTACAATTCATCACTTATTGTATTGCAATCCTCGTTACTAAATTGACGGTAAAATTCATATATAGTATTCATTCTATTGATTAATAAGTATAATTTATGTTGTTTCTATAGTTGTAATTAGTATGGCGTTGCCGTGCTTGAAGTAGAATAAAAAATTTCTGAAAATGCCTCTCGAAAAAAAATGCCGTTTAACATTATATCTTGGACTGCAATCGCCGTGTGCGTGTCGCTACCGAAAACACCACATATTGTGATAACAATAGTCGTATACTTTGTATCGGCAGATAATTTTCGTATTTATTAGCGGCTAACATCGGCATTATAAGGGTAAGACACCGGGTTTCATTATCGAAGGGTGTTATGTACCTTAATCTTAATCTTTCTATATAGATTAAATATGGCGATAATGGTCGTGCAAGGCTTGCCTAGATAGCCAAAAGGGTTGTGCAGGGTGTATTAACCAGATATACGATAACGGTAAATGGAGATGATCTTTAAATACGATGCCGAGGATCTTGGTGGCTTAAATTCAAGTCATTAGTTTCTAAGTGTTTTAAAAGCCTCTAAAGTGGATATTGCGAGTATAGTGATCGGCGTCAGGGTTCAGTCAGCAGTTTAGGTGTGGTATTAATTGAAAGATGAGTTTATAGAGTCGGCGGAAATAGGCAGCAAACCCAAACCGACAACCTAATGATAACCATAATATAAAATTCTACAAGTCAATAAATATCGACAAATTAAACAAGGCTGCAAAAAAGGGCTGGGGCACTTTAATGCGTGCATAATACTTGGCTATTATCAACAGCAAATGCTTAGGTAAAGTGACAGAACTGTATGGCATTAATAGTACTAGACACATAGACGTATTACTAGACATACTGCTTAACACATTACTAGACATATTACTATACATATAACTAGACTTTTAGTATACGCAAGAAGCGAGATAATATGGCAAAACTAGTGCAAGTCTCAAAACTCATAAATTGGACCCTAAGCCCAGGTGTTGTGAAACACGTAATTTATCTATTTTCATCGCGAATTTTTCACTTGTGGCAGGGAGACTATTTTTAACTGGTTAAACATATAATGCTTGCATCAAGAAAGTTAAAGTATAATGCTTTTCGGGTCACCGTAGCTACTTTAATATTAATCGTAATTTTCCATCTATTTCAGTATTCTAGTACTCCCACATCAAATTCATCAATAATTTCTGCTATAAATGAGAAACATTTTGAGTTTATCGATGATACCATTCACATAAAAGATAAAACAATTGCTTCAAATTATAATGAATTATTTTCAAGAATAGACGTTGGTGAATTTTCAACTTTTGATTTACCAACTAAATGTGATGCTTTCTTTAAAAGTTTATATTTATCTCAACCACAATGGAATCTTAATCCATTAGAAGGATTTGATTTTAAGAAACAATATTATAAATCATTTGAAAAATTCAAAGAAGAGACAATGAAAAACAACAAGGAAGGAACCGAATATGATGTTGATGAACTTAAAGCAGATTATGATAATGTTTGGCACAAAATTATCCTACAAGAACAGAAATTACACGATTTTCTTCTGTATTTGAGAGTTTATGATAAGTGCTTTGTGCAACACACTTATAAATCTGCCTTGAATGAAACTGATATCTCTGAAAGAATGTTCCCATGGCTAACATTTAAGTATCCTAGCCTTGAAGACCATACTGGTAAAAAACTTAAGATTGTTGATGATGACGATCAAAAAGGGTTGCCTTGGTTACAAAAATTTAGGAATAACTTACAGGGTAAAGGAATTGTTTTAACTATTGCTGACGGTCATTTAGATGATACAGTAAGACTCTTGAAGGTATTGAGATTCTTAAAAACTGAATTACCAATTCAAATTGTCTATTTTAATAATTTATCTGATAAGACCAAGGCTGAGATTATAAAGATTGCTAGAATTGGGGATATGAAATATTTGGGTCTCGAAAAAATGGTTGATGATTTACCAATGTTGGATATTCACTTCATTGATGTTTCAAAATCAGTTCATGAAAAGCATCTTCATAAATTTAGTGGATTTGGTAACAAAATTCTTGCTACTTTTTTTAATACTTTCAGTGAGATGGTATTAATGGATGCTGACACTGTTCCAATGAAGCCCATTGAAGAATTTTTTGAAATGAATAAATATCAAACCAACGGTACCATTTTTTTCAAAGATCGTAAAGCTGTGGAATACAGACCTAAAAGTGATTTGGTTTTATTTAGAAAATTGTTACCTTCTAAATTTGATAATCAATTATTTGACATACCTCTCATATCTAATTACAGTTTAGATAGAGATTTCTTCAAAGGGTTGAATCATTATATGGAAAGTGGAATGGTTTTCATTGATAGAAATAAGCATTTCTTTCATCCTTTGGTTATGGCACAAATGGGATTCGCCTATCCTATTAATGCCAGAGTTTATGGTGACAAGGAATTATTTTGGCTTAGTTTCTTAATGCTTGGTGACGAAAACTACTCATTTAATGAACATTATTCTGCAGCAATCGGTGAATTAACTCCTATGGATGAAAGGTTTAAAGATATAGGTAAAGCTAAAAATTTGAAATCCCAAGAAGTCTGTTCAAATCATCCAGCCCATATTAATGATGAAGATGATCATTCTCTTCTTTGGTTTAACTCTGGATTTAGATTCTGTGGACAAGAATTTAATGCCGCTTCTGAATTTGAATCTAAGAAAAGGTACACCAAATTTAAGTCTCTCAAAGATTTTGAAACTTTTTTCACCAACAAACTTATTATACGTAATGCAGTCATCCCACCCTCTGGTACCATTAGTGTTGAACACACCGACGGTGAAAGTAATAGAGCATGGTTAAACATGGGACAGTACTGTAATGGATATACTTGGTGTGCGTACTCCTCTATTGGAGATGAACCTGAATTGGATGAAAATCTACAGGGTATAACTATCAATTTCACCGATGAAGAAGTCGCCTGGTTTGGTGAATTGGGCGATGTATGGATGTCAAAAACTTCTCTGGTTCAAGTTACAACAAAAGATGTTAAAGAGAAGACAAAATTTAGTTTGAGTGACCATAATTTAAAAGAATTGGATAAAGAGTCAAAGTATTATAATACTTAGTGTATATTAGAATAAACAAGTTTTTCGATGTAATTTTTGCCAATTTTGTCTCCAATTTTATTCATATTGGACTTGGGAAGGTTCATGTCCCCGGTTCGAATCTCCAGTTCTTCTGATAGGCCCGCGCCAGTCTGTCGGCGGGCGGCAGTTCAACTTCGCGACTGCCTGAAGCCACTATCTCTCGCTATCGGTCGCGGCAGCAGTATTCTGGCCATGGAAACCTTCAACGATCTTCTTTACGCTTGTAGAACAGGAGATTTAGAAACAGTTGAAACCCTCCTAAACACTCCAAATCTAGATATTAACAAGACGGATGAATGGGATTATTCACCTTTGATTTTGGCATCAATTTGCGGCCATTATTCAATAGTTGAAATTCTTTTAAAAAGAGGTGCAATTTGTGATCGTGATTCTTTCGAAGGAGAAAGATGTATTTACGGTGCATTGAATTATAAGATCAGAGATCTTCTATTGAGTTATGATATTTCTAAAAAAGTTGACGTAAATCAGCCATTTGCATCTCATATTACAATGATTCTATCAAATAATAAATTTATTAATAAAGACATTATACTCTTGGATAATGAAGGGAAAAAATATTTTGTTAACCGGTTCTTGTTAGCTGCTCGTTCTACCAAATTGAATTATGAACTTAATAACAATTGGCTAGATATGAATGAAGTTACAATAGATTTTGACTCTAGACAGTTGGCGATTTTGTTAAATTATATTTACTTAAAAACTGATAGATTAACGGTTGATGCGATAAAGAATCTGAAAGAACTAGCTCTGGTATTCGAATTAACTGATCTTGAAGCAGCAATTGGTAAAATTGAGACTACAATGAACGATAAACAAAAATCGAAAGTCAACCACCAAAATTCTTTCTCTTTCATCGAAAAATCTCGTCTTGATATGTCTAACTTTTTACAAACTGTGATTGACCTGAAAGTATCAGTTGACTTGGATCTTGATGAGGATGTCGAGTTCGAAGATATTGATGCTACAGGCTATATAACATCAAATTTGAAATCTCAACTTTCAATATCGGATTGTATACCAGATATAATACTTCTGATTATTGATATTTCCACTGAGTCAGTGGTATATTATCCATGTCATAAATGTATGCTAATAAGATCAGAATACTTCGATACCATGTTCAACTCGGAAATTTTTGCCAATCAAAATCAATTACCCGTCACTGAGATCGATGAGTTAGAATTAGTTGACAGAACCAAGTTCAAGGCCAACACTTTACCAGTGATATCTGTTACATGTACCAACAGCCAGGTGGCAGAATTAGTGCTCTCTTATTTGTACCATGATAATGTGGATTTTATACCAATGTCTCTAACCGTTGACTTGCTTTATTTATCAGACGAACTTTTATTAGACAAATTGAAAAGCTTATGTGCTGTCAATATCACTTCCAAGTTCAAGGATTTCTCATTCGATGAGATGAGTCTGTTACATGATAAAATAGGCTATGATGTGTTTGAACTTGTTAGAATTAGTTGGGCCACTAGGTGTGATAAATTGGAACAGTTTACTTCAAGATTAATTGCTAGTAATTTGAAGAAAATTTTTAATGACAAAGAACTAAGCGATAAATTACATGATTTGATTATAGATAGTGCAGAAAGAATTGAAAATAGACAAGCTACTGATACGATTGAATTAGTTGATGATATCAGATATTACTTATCAAAAAAGTATGGAGTTAGTGATGATTTGATGAGAGACTTTATTCCTGTAGGACCTTCGTTGACAGGAACATTTAACGATGATGTGGAAATCAGGAAAGATTCATTATTGATGTATCTGAGAGATTTAGAAATGATTGACACAATGCTTGAAACCTTAAACTTGGATGCATAACTGTGGATTAGAATTCGCAACCTCCCTTTTTTTGCAGCCACCACAGTGGGTTTCATATATAATGAACTATATACTAATTTAACAATGTATAGACATGACGATAGATTGGGTATCACCAAAACCAACAAAGTATTCTCTTGATTATGCCAATTTGACTGTTTTAGACATATCAAAATTTGATTTGCCTAACGGTAAATATGAGTTGGCCCAGGAACTCAAAGAAGCGGTATCAAAAGATGGTTTTTGGTCAGTAATTGGCCATGGAATAAACGTCGAAGAGGTAAATAGACAATTTGCGCTAGCCAAGCACTTCTTTGATGATTATTCAGAAGAAGAGAAATCGGCTAAAGCTTGTGACTTCGAAAAAGGTGATTATTTGGGCTATAAGAGTAAAGGAGCTAAAAAAGTATTTGGCACAGATGTGAAAGATTCTATGGAAGTACTTAATATTGCTAAATTTAATGGGAAATACGACTCGTATTTTCAACAGCAATTCATCAAACAATTTAGTTCTGAATTGAAGGAATTCAGTAAGAAGAGTTACGATGTAGGAAGCAAGCTTCTTAGGCTTTTCGCAATCATACTAGATATTGATGAATTTTACTTTGTAAATGCCCATAGATACGAAGATTATAGTGATGACCATTTACGGTATATGAAATATACTATTCGTCCCAAAGAGCAAGATGAAAAAGTGGAGAACATATACGCCCGAGCTCACACTGATTTCGGTTCATTGACTCTATTGTTTGAACAAAGAGTTGAAGGACTACAAATCAAGCTACAAAATGGGGAATGGAAGTATGTCAAACCTGTTGAAAATGGAATTGTCTGTAACGTAGGTGACGCTCTTACCTTTTGGTCTAATGGGTTGTTCAAGCTGACTATTCATCGAGTCGTTCGCCCACCAGAAGATCAAGTGCATAATCCAAGATTCGGAGTTTTTTATTTTTTCAGGCCTGGAGATAACAGTAAAATTGAAATCGTTGATTCCCCAGTTTTAAAACAAAAGGGATTATACAAACCAAGCAATCCAATTGTAGGTACAGAGTATGTTAGGAAAAGAGTTGAAAATTATCATAATACTACAGATTATGGGAAGAATTCTAATGTTAAATTCAAGGTGGGACAGTATGAGATCACCGATGGATATGATTAAATAATATTACGTATGTACTGAATAAAAAAAAAAAATTATGTAATACCATGGTGTGTGTAATGCGGTATCAGGCGGTGAAGTTTGACGTTATCGCCCCAGGTCGTGTCGGAGATAGTGGTAGAATTTTCGTGGTAATCAACTTTCTTTTTGCAGCCTCGATGCGATGACTAAAATATTTAAGCATCTTCCTTTCACAATTAACAATAAACGTAAGTATGTCTTTAAGTTCATTACCAGTAGAATTGGTTCATAAAGTTCTCGACCATCTACCTTTGGAAAATCTCGTCCAATTATCCGAATTTGATACCATAGCATTAGATCTTAGCTACCGTGATGTAAGGCTATGCGAATCAGGAAACTCGTTCAACCATAATGTATTTTGCAGTCTTGATGAGATACAGCGTTTTATAGACGAACATCCAAATTTTACACCATTCCATCTAGTTTTAGAATCACAAAATGACTTGGTCCCAGGTTTCAATTTTAATCAATTTAAATATTTATCAATTGAATCTGTTACTTCTCAAATACCAGAGAGTTTCAGAAATTTTAAATTCAAGATTTTAAGTATCGACAATCAGAAAACACCAATTAACCCAAAATTTGTTTCTGAGCTCCAAGTCGAGAAATTGGTTTTGTATAATGGGGAAATGTCTATGATTCCGAAGAATGTAGAATCTTTAATTCTAGTAAACACAATAGTATCGATGGAATTCCTCCAACTGCTTTCCTACTTGAAACTGTTGGAGTTATACAGCAGTATTTCTGAGTATTTCTCAGCTCTTTTACCCGGCTTAAGACACTTGGTCATAAACGACTTCGCCAAAGATGGAGATCTACTGAATTTGAAGAATCTAAATTCTTTAGAAATCCATAATGTTAATAAATTGAGTAATCTTCCCAACAATCTCAAACACTTGAAAATATCCGATGGTAAAGATTTAAGAGATATTAAAGAGATTCAAAAAATTAACATCGAAAAGTTAATATTGGACGTTTCGTATATTTGCAGCCATGGAGATTTCTACAAGAATAAAATCCCCAATTCAGTACGCGAACTACACATAAATTTTTGCAGCAATTACCTTGACTTATTTAATGAGATTAACAACATTAAATTACCATCGAACCTTGAAAGATTTGAAATCAATAATTGTGAAGATTTAACTTTATCCACATTACAGATCCCTGAAACTTTAAAGCATTTTTCCGCATCAAATATTCTTGGATTTGAAGATTTTACTTTTAATGATTCATTGGAATCTTTAAATCTTGAGAATGTATTGGAGATGGAAGATTTGGTCATTCCCGAATCGACATCTGTTACAGTATATAATGAATTTTAATAAAATACAATCTAATGAATTGGTTCTATAATCTCTAATATAGATCGAGATATATTTGCAACTTCTGGGGAATCACTGATCAAATTATTGAGATTAAATTCCATCCATGGTTTATATGTCTCAGATATTATCTTCTTTCTATTTATAATATCAGTGGAACTGGAATTTAAAACATTGAAAAGATTAAGTTGACTAAATGGATTTGTAGCAGCTGGAAATGCATATAAATGAGTAAGAGCGTTATAATGAACGTTAACTGAACTATCGGTATCTTCTAAACTGGCTTGTAAAAAAGCTTTAAGCCCATTCAAATGAGTCAATAAATTCTTCTTTGACACACTTGATACAACTTTCTTATTTGATTTTGACCAATTAAGTAAATTGAAAAACCCATCTAAGGTTTTAACAAAATGCTCTTTTACAATATGAGATGGGAAATGCTCTAGTATAAGGTTTATGAAATTTACCGAACCATTATGAATCGGTGGACTTATATGGTTCATGGCTGAATGAATATAAAGTATAAGTTGATTAGAATTAACTTCAATCAAGGTCGTGTTAGTGTCGATTAGCACTTTAAAAAGATCAAGTAATGCAACTCTAACGTCTCTGTCTTCATCAGTTATCATGGGTATTAAAGCCTTGATAAGCATTTGTTTAAGTTTAGGGTCATCTGGAAGTTTTTTTGTAAGCATTATCAAAACTTCTTTTCTGGTATGTGGAGAATGATGTTTTGTCAATGAGATATACTGCTGAATGGATTTTTCACCTACAGATTGATTAGGTAAAGATATAGCTTTCAGTTTGAAACTTGTATCAGTATGATTGGCTGCCTTTGCAGTTTTACCCACTTTAAGTCTTTGCTTTACAAAATCCTTTCTCTTCTCTTGTTTCTTCTTTTTACTCCCCATGGTTTGTGAGATGCGATGCGATGAGAATGCTGCAAATAATGCGATGAGACACAAATAAAATTGAGAAACATAAACTGCGAAACAATAATGGAGATACACGGTAGCCTTCTGGCATTAAGTTTAGATGATTTCCAAACCGCTTTAAATGAATCAAATGCTGCAGATATCCTGTCAGATGCTATGGATATAGATCTCGATAATTCATCTATCGACACAATCAAACAAGACAATATACAAACCAGTACTCCGATAAAACATAGTGATGTGGAGATTGAACCAGAAAATTCAACTTTTGTATCGGCCCTTTCACATACAATATTTCTGCCTACAAATGTAGGGGCCAAGTACGCCATGAAATTATTACCTGCACCATCAAGTCCTGTTGATGGAGAATTTGATACAAGTTCTTCTAGAGCATTGGTTACAAGACATATAAATTCATTTTCCAGTAGTGATAATTCAATTTTTTTGAATGGAGAACCGGAATTTGTGTACAATCCTAGCAAAAAAGATTACGACGAAGATATCTATAACAATTCTATGAGTCAATCTTATTTATATCGAAGGTATAATAGAGGATCACCAACTCCTTCTAAGAATATTGACACCTCAGAAGATTTACGATACAGTAATATTAGTAATATGAGTAATGTCAGTAATGCCACACCTACATCTATACAAGTCCATCATCATCATTATTACTATTCTCCAGGTAAATCTGAGCATCTGATGTCTCGAGAAGTTTCAGGGATATCCAAAGATGAGACAAGTTATCTCAGTTTAAACAATACATCAGATGCAGTTGAATTGCCAGCACCATGGAAACATGAAAGTATCCCAAAAGAGAAATATCCATACATAATATCAACATATATCCAAATGGTGATAAATTTTGGTGTTAGTATTTACGGGATCTATTTGGTTTATAATGCTATTAATACAATCGGTAAAGATATTGAAGTTAAATTATTTCAACAATCAGCTGATCTCTTAGCGGAGATTGAAGATTGTGCAAAGAAGTATTATGATAATAATTGCTCTCCTGATTTAATTGTTCCAGCTCTTGAAAAACCCTGCAATTATTGGTATAAATGCATGAATCAAAACCCTAATCCTAATAATGGTAATAAATCAAGTATAACGGCTGAAACTTTAGGGCTTATTTTAAACTCATTAATCGAACCATTGGGATTGAAGTTTTTTATTCTATTTTTTTCATTTCTTACCCTTATATTTTTATTTAATTTTACTTTAGGTTTTATTAGAGCTCGCACTTATTATGGTGATAAGCCTGCCAGTTGAGGCATTTGCAGCTGTGGGTAACAATCGTTAATGGGTTACTGCACGACACTCGCATTATGTTTTTTTTTTTCGATGAAATTTGTGGATTTCCTGGTTTACTTGAAGATAAGACGACAATTTGAGCCGTGGTTAAAGGTTTCGCACCCTGGAATCAGGATTGAGGCTGGGGGTTAATGTCTTAGACCATTACAATAAAGACCGGGTTACAATTTTTTTGATAGTAAAATAAAGTTGTGATTGCTTTGGGATACCCCAACTACTTTTAGCAATCAAGTCAAAATATTTAACAATAGGTTTATGGTTGGTAAATATTTATGCGATATAATACAAACTTTATATAAATCTAAAATATAAGTCAATCGAACCTCGGGATCTTCAACCAGCCGGATAACACAGGTGCGAACTTCGGATAATCTATTTTCTTCACTTTTGAATGCCACCTCATTTCACCAATAAATATCTGAACAGTTTTTAGGTTCTTTTCCTCTCTGACTTCTATAATTCCAATTATTATAAGCAATTCTTAAACCCCCTCTTAGTCCAAGAACTATTTACAATACGAACCATCGGTTAAAGTTATCTGCGAAAATTTTCCTTTTTTTCCAAACCCGGTATGCAGGAATATTATGAATCTGTCAAGTATTAATATGATGCCATCGCAATTAATTTCAAAAATTACCATGAGTTTCTTCGGTACTTCCAAAACGGATGAAGAAGCTTTAAGACAAGCAGCTCAATCAAATAATGTTTCAGATGGTCTTTCAGTAACTGAATCTTCAGCTTATGAAACGGCTGATGAAGCAGAAATTGACGATGGTGAATCACAATTAGTTCAGGAACCAATTGAATCGGCAGAAAATGATGTATCACCAGAAAATGATGATGATGATGTATCACCAGAAAAAGATGATAATGATAGATCAAGTCACACATATGAAGAAGATCGTAATTCGGATAATGTTCATCTGTTCATAGGTACAAAGATATCGGACGAAAAGCATGAATCTGAAAGCCCATCAGTTGAGGATGAAAAAGTATTAACCGTTGCTCAATTAGATTGGGATGATGAAAATGATAAAGCAAATCCATATAATTGGCCAGTATGGAAAAGATGGTATATAACATTAACGACTGCATTTATATGTTTATGTGTTTCATTAGGTTCTTCATTATATATTAGTGGAGTTTTTGAAATAATGGATTCAACTGGATGTTCAAGAGAAATAGCCATTTCAGGTTTAACTTTTTATCTTCTAGGTTTAGCATTTGGTCCTGCTTTAGCAGCACCAATTTCTGAAGTTTTCGGTAGAAAAATCGTTTATATAACATCATTCCCTGTTTCTATGTTATTTACTATGGGAATTGGTTTATCAGATAAGATTTATCAAATTTTAATCTTAAGATTTTTCTGTGGATTTTTAGCTTCTCCTGCTTTGGCAATTGCTGGTGGTACAATTAATGATATTTGGAAAATTGAAGATAGAGGTTTTGCCATGGCTACTTTCTGTTTAGCTCCATTTTTAGGTCCAGTTTTGGGTCCAATTGTTGGTGGTTTTGCCGCTGAACATAAAGGTTGGAAATGGACTATGTGGGTTTCTTTAATGTTTAGTGGAGCTGTTTTACCTTTCTGCTTAATGTTACCTGAAACATATAAACCAGTTATCTTGGCTCGTAGAGCTCGTAAAAGAGGTATTAAATTACATCTCCCTCCAACTTCTCAGCTTATAATGGTTACTTTAACTATCACTTTATTCAAACCAATGCAAATGTTGGTAGTTGAACCAATTGTTTTATTATGGTCTTTCTATATTGCTTTTGTTTTTGCAGTTTTATTTGGATTCTTTGAAGCTTTCCCAATTATTTTCCAACAAGAATATCAAATGGATATGGGAGTTAGTGGATTAACTTTTATTGGTGTTGGTATAGGTTTAGTTTTGGGGGTAGTTTTCTTTATGTTGATCGATAGACTCATGTTCTTCAAGAAAAATCCTGATGGATCAAGAGGTAATCGTGATGCAAATGGCAATTTGATTCCAGGTAAACCAGAAAACATCTTATTTATTGGTAAAATTGGATCAATTTGTTTACCAATTTCTTTATTCTGGTTGGGTTGGACTGGTAGAAATGATATTCACTGGATGTGTCCAACTGCTTCAGGTTTACCATTTGGATTTGGATTGATTTTAATTTTCTTCACAAACATGTTATATTTTATAATGTCATTCCCTCCCGCTTCTGTTGCTAGTGCTTTGGGTGCAAATAATTTATTAAGATATTTATTGGCATCTGTATTCCCATTATTTACCACACAAATGTATGAAAAATTAGGAATTGATTGGGCTACTTCATTATTTGGATTTATTGCAATTGCATTATTACCAATTCCATGGATCTTCCAAATCATCGGTCCAAAAATGAGGGCAATCTCCAAATTTGGTTATGCAGCAATGATGAAACAACAAGCTGAACTTCATAAGAAACCATTATCTCAAAGACAACAAGATCAAGAAGATATCGAAAGTGATGTTGCCTCTTCTTTTGTATAGTACATTTTTATACCCTTTTTTAATCCCGAGTGAGTAGAGTTTTAATATAATAATTAATGTTTATTACTATACCTGCTAGTATTTTTTGTGGGGTATTAGATTGAGATACCAAGATCTGGACTTTGTAAGGCGGAAATAATACCATTGTTTAATAAGTTTGAATCTTCAAGAGCACTCCGTAATCCATCAAGAGTGATGGCTTCATCTTTAACTATAGATTTGATTAAATCTCTAGCAAATGGATAATTGTCACTATCTTCAAATATAGCTACCACTACTTGCATAGCTAAACCAGATTCTTGTAATGAATCGACAAGGTTATTAAGAATCTCACTCTCTCTTTTAGCCAAGGCTGTGTAAATTTCATCTTCGACAACTTCACGTTTACCAAACCAACCCCTGACACTATTGAATAGGCTGTTAAGCCAGCCTCCACTACCTGAGCCTGAGCCTGAACCAGAACCGGAACCGGAACCAGAACCTGATGAAGGAGCTGACGTAGATGTAGAACTTGGACTGGAAGTTGGACTGGAAGTTGCCGAGCTTCTTGTGGAGCTTCTAGTACTAGCGGTAGAAGTCCCTGTTCCTGTCGGAGATGTACCGGTTGCAGCTGGAGCATTGGAAACAGCAGCAGTAGCAGAAGGTGAAAGACTAATTTCTTCAGGGCTATCTTCACCTGTACCTCCTAAACCTACTATTGAAAATACAGGATTCAAGTATGAAAAGATACCACCACTTCCTCCAATATCTAATCCATCTTTCACGTCATTTAATGCCTCACTCAAACCATCATTGGCAAGTTGTGAATAACTGTTGGCAATGGTGGAAACATCAGATACCAAAGACATAGTATCGACCCGATTAGAACTTGGTCTTGATGGAGCTCCAGTTTTTAAACCATCGATAATTTCATAAGCTCCTGGGAAGAAATTAGGATCTTGCAAAACTCTAAGAATGATATCGACAGTTAATCCTGATTTGTCAACTGCAATCAAAAGATCAGATAAATTTTGAGTCTTGAGAAATCCAACGATTGCCTTTACTAAAATTGGCTCTGTAATGGTATTACCAGCCAAAAGCTTGATGACTCCAGGTGCAACATTGGTGTTAGCAATAAGTCTGAAAAATTCAGTCAAGATGGCATAGTCTCTCTCGTTTAATTGGACTAATCCATTTTGTGCATCCATTTCCAATGGTGCAGCATTAGTAATAGAGGTAAGGGCCAACAATGGCATAAAAACTTTAGCGAACTTCATTAGTTATCTTTGGATACAGTTAACCCAGGATTCATGGCTTATTTATGTGATAACTTTTGAGCTGCAAAATCACGTCAAAAAAATAAAAATTTCCTTTTTGGGTAACATAATGGGATCTTGGGTTTCGCAGCATTCAAATCGGGGTAATCCAGTTGATTGTCACTTTATTATCTGAATGGTGGAATACCGTTTAAACAAAGTACTCGAGCAAATGCTTATTGTTTTCAATCAACTTTGGCGTATTCTTACATATAGAATTTCTTTGATCCAGACGAATAATGGTTTTCTCAATAATTAAAAAACTCTTAAGTAAACCCTTTCGCAACCATGATTTCAGAGGAAGTCCCCTCTAACTCCACGTTCTGAAGCGCCTTACTCGGAGAAATTCATCCCATATTATAGTTCAGAAACGGGGTACATTTTTAATTAATTAGCATGGTAAATAAGCTACCAGCACTTTTAAAAATATAAAGTTTTTGAGGTGTTTTCCCAATCGAGTAATTTTTTGCAACTACTGACGCCCAGATTAAACTCCCCGTATTTATAATTACATCCCATGATTTTGATCCTTTTCTCCTATTCGCCCAATGCAATACCCAAATATTTCGGAAGTCCGGACAAACTCCTCTATGTTAAAACATTTAGCATAAAAAATTTGTCATGTTTATGTACGATATTTTGGGTTTTGAAGGTTCAAAATATGTGAAATCATGTATTTAATCTATTTCTATATCTATTGGATGTTAACATCCTTAAAAATGGCAGTATTGAGATTATCTGTATTAAGCTGTGCGTAAGCCGGAAACATCAAACTCAAGTTGCTGGCAGCACATTCTGGATACACCTTCTCAATAACGTCCACAATTGCCTTATACAAAACCTCATATGCATGGCCTGTGTAATGGACCCCATCGTTCACATATTTTGATAAAGGTGGATGATTCCCGTTAATAATATCCTCTTCACTATATCCACTGTCTTTCTGGAACTGCTTCCAAGTATCAACGAATGGGACATCTAATTTACTACAGAGCTTACCAAGCTCATCATTTATCTCTCTATAAATCTTATTACTGGTCAATGGCTTGTCAGTGTACATTCTTGATTCATGTAAACCCGGACCAATAATGATGGTCTTAATCTTTCTTTCTTGAGCAAGACCAATTGAAAATTCCATATTTTCAATGTACCTGGGTAATGGCACATGTTGAAATGTATTCAATCCATCGTTTGTACCGAAAAAAATTGTCATCAACTTGATTTCACTTTTACTATTTAATTCAGCTTCTAATATTTGAGGTAATATGAGTCTAGCATGTTCAGAATTATATCCACTAAAGCCTCTATCAAGTACGTCTAATTTTCTAATGTAGAGATTTTGAAGTGCAGCACCAGCACCAAATCCATGTTTTGGGTCAAAACTGTATTGAGTAATTGAATCTCCAAAGAGCAAAAATTTGTTGAAGTATACACCCATTAAAATTTCGCAATTTCTTAGTAGCAAGCTGATATCGCATTAGCTATCTTATTTCGCATTGGCTTCGTACTTCACATTAGCCAAAATTAGAGGATAAACAATTTAAAACCCACATGTAGATAAGTAAAAGACTTGACGTCAATGTAACTTTAAAAACTTCTAGTTTGCCAAGACCTTTTAGTAGTAAGACACTTTAGTAATTTTTTGGTCAAAATAAGCCCGCTCATTCCTGCATAATCCACTGCAAAACATTAAATTAACTTTTAAAACAATAGCTGCGAAAAACCTGAAATTGATTTGCACTACTCAGCTACAAGTTTCCGATCAGAGACTTGGAGTCAGTAGGGAATGTAAATAACCACACCATTCATAAACCGCTCCAATTCTTCTTGACCAATTGAACTATCGTAACTCTATTTTTAGTTAAAGTTAGACTCATGCTTTATTATTCTCAATACATTTAGCATTTCCGTAGTCATGACTTGCAACCTCTAATCCAGTCTTAGCTCTCGAAAATTAAGAGAGAGCTACCAATTTGCAAATTCTTTCTTCCCAGTAAAAGTTTCTTATGTTTGAAGGTGTGTTTCATGAACGCTGTGACGTTCCAAATTTCAGGAGAGAAACGCAATTGATTTGACGTCTAAAATGTCCGCCAATAGTACTTGTTTTTTATCGAGGTTGGGAGCATTGTTTGCATCCCCAGAAAAGATAACTTGGTTACCGTGTTCGAGTTAACCACAGGCTTTGATCGGCTTGCTCGTAACCATTGCAGATTTTTTTACTTCGGATATATTACACACTGAAACACTATTTGATTGCTGTAGGTATTAAGTATGGAAGATTGTGGCACTGATCATCATCCTCGAAACATTCCCTACCTTGACGGTACTCAAGGCAACAATTGATCCGAGGCAATGGCATTATCGTTGATAATAAATTCTGCATATATACACTTAACTTAAACTTTAAAATCAGATACTATGAGAGGACCCTCATTTATGTAAACCATTCCGTTACGTTATGGTTGAAGCATATTCCTACAGGGGTACTAACTTGAAATTGTGCTAGTTATCTGCTTGGAGAAAAGTGTATAAATATCCGAACATTTTCCTTTGCATACATCAAACAAATGAAACATTTCTTTGCATTCGTTTTATTCTTCTCATTGGCCTTGAGTGCTGCTCTCATTCCAACACCTCCTGAACAGGATGGATTTTATGATGCTCCCGATGGCTTTGAGAAAGAAGAAAAGGGTACTATTTTGAAGTGGAGAGATGTTCCAACCAAAATAAGAAGTGTTTTGTTTCCAGTAAACATCAAAAACGCCTGGCAGGCTTTGATTAGAACTGAAGATGCTCTTGGAGCCCCAATTGCTTCTGTTATCACTATCTTCGAACCATATAATGGTGACAACAAAAAATTGGTTGCTTACAACGTTGCCGAAGATGCTGCCGATCCTAACTGTGCTCCTTCTTACGCTTTCCAAAATGGTGGAGGAATTGATACAGTCATTAATCAGGTAGAGATGTTCTTGATTCAGACTGCCTTGGATCAAGGATATTACGTGGTCTCCCCCGATTATGAAGGTCCAAATGCTGCATTCGGTGCTGGGGTATTGGCTGGTCAGATTGTCTTGGATAGTATTCGTGCTGCTTTGAAGTCTGGAGATAAATCCAACATTGATTCAGAAGCCAAAGTTGCCATTTGGGGATATTCTGGAGGAAGTATTGCTACTGGATGGGCAGCTGCCTTACAGCCAACCTATGCCCCAGAACTCAAGCCTCAGCTAGTTGGAGCTGCATTCGGTGGTTGGGTAACAAACCTTACTGGTGTGGCCGATACTATTGACGGAACACTTTTCGCTGGTTTTGTTTTCACTGCCGTCAATGGACTTGGTAACCAATACCCTGAACAGGTTAATCCAGTAATCAAGGATGAAGTCAAACCCTTATTGTACTTGAATTTTGTAAAGAATAAGACTTTTTGTGAAGTATCTGCTCTTGTTTATTACGCTTTCCAAAGAATTTTCAAGGGGATTAGTTTGGGTAGATACTCTAAGCAGGGCTGGAAAACCTTAGATGACCCAAGAATTGTCCCCGTTTTGCGTAATAATACATTAGGTATCGAGGAAACTAAATATGCTACTCCAGAAATTCCTCTTTTTGCTTACCAAGGTAGAATTGATGAAATTGTTCCTTACAAGGATGCTATTAGGGTTTACAATGTTTGGTGCGATGCTGGCGTTGAATCATTCGAATTTAATGAAGCATCAATAACTGGTCACGGTCTCGAAGCTGTCGGTGGTGTAGGTGCTGCCCTCAAATGGATCAAGGATAGATTTGATGGTGTTGAACCAGTCAAAGGATGCAGACATAATGTTAGAATTACCAATTTGACTTATCCGGGAGCCATCCTCGGCTACCTCGATACCCTTAATGCCCTTTTGGATAACGTATTTGGCTTTAAAATCGGCCCAGATTCAACCAGCTTTCCAGACGATAGAGAACTCTTTTCCCGTGCTTTGGGTCCACAACTCCGTGCCGTCAGAGCTTCTAATTCAACTGATCAAATTTTGGATGGGAAACAAATTTAAATTTGATTATTCGTAAAACCCGGATCAAGCTCATTTCGAATTTTTCTTTTCAGTTTTCAGTATACTCTTCTAGATTAGTTTAAATATATGTTTCAATGTAGTTTGAAATGGCTGCAAAAAGCTTGAAAAATAAGATTTGCAATTATCACAAAACATAAAATTTCTCTCCAGTGTGCGTCTTTCGTAAAGATTGGATTAGTAGTTTTATAATCGTCATTATACCTTTCATAAACGGAGGTTACTTACAAAAATCTATTGAAATTCTTTGTCTAAATCTACTCTATCTATCAGCCCTTCTATCTGTTAGCAGTCAATGGTTGATTTTTTTTCCTAAGATTTAATACCTCTTTACTGAATGCAACAACTCTCAACAGTTTCTCATCAGGAGCACGTTTTTTTCTCTCCAATCTTTCTCCTTTAAACTCGTCAAAAAGAAAGCCGTCCATCAAATTTTCCTGTTTCAACCAATCATACAATTCGTTTATATATTCTGGTTCAAGAGGATACTTGAGACTGTGAAATTTGGAACCTTTCTGGGAGAGTTCAGTTTCAAATTCGTCTAACATTTTCTCTTGCAGAGGAAGGTGGAGTCTACCGCTGTAATATCTGGATATCACAGTTCCTTGAGCTTCAGCAAACGGGAAAGGATTCACATCTTTACTTAATCCAACAAACGTCAAAGATGGATCTTTAATATAAAAAATTTGCTTGTACAAATCACTGATATACCTGTCTTTGCAGATGTCTAATTTCAAAAATGGAAGACTATAGAGATATCCAGTGCAGAACAAAATCTCATCGATACCTGAGATACATTTATCACCAAACGATACAGACCTTTTATTAACGTCATAGGAATCAATGATTGGTATCAATTCAATGTATGGATTTTCAATTTTATCTAAAACTGTGGCACCATCACATGATACGTAAACTTTTTTGGCAGTTAAACTCGTTTGAATGGCAATATCACTACCACTAGAATATGCTCCAATAATTAAAATTGTCTTATCTTTATATTTGGCTGGAGAGTCATAAAATTTGGCATGGGAAACCGATCTCGGATCTTTTTGTTTCCATTCATCGAGACCTGGTACTTGAGGAAAATAAGGTACATCAAAATGACCATTTGCAACCACTACAGCATCGTAAGACTTGGTTTTAGTCTCCCCACTATGAACGTTTACCAGATCAACTTTCCATAAATCACCAAGCTTTTCTACTCTTTCAACTCTAGTACTCAAAAATTCATTGACCGGACCAATAGTGGTTGAATAATCCTGTAAGTATTTCAATACATCAGTTCTAAAAGGGAATTTTTCGGTTCCTTGAGGGAATGGAAAATTGGTGTATTCCATACTTTTGTGGACGATATTCGTTTCTAAAGTTTCGTACATTGGAGAATGTTCAAATTCTTTTGCAGCCCTGAGATCATCATTAGATCCATACTTCGATTTTGTTGCAAGGTAGTTCCATACCCCACCTAGCTTACTTCTAGTTTCGTACAAGTCGATATCAAACTTTTGAGTTTCCCCATTGAGTGCTTTCACTTGGGCCATTCCACTAGGTCCACCCCCAATAACACATACTGTTCTAATAGCTTTTGCAGTCATTATTGAGAATTTTATCAGTTGATTTTCATACCGCACTGAACTGTATAATAAGCGGGATTATTTTTATGCGAAGGATGTCCGCTAATTTATTTCCGTTTTGGGATTGCAGCCACAGAAATACAAGACTCTTTTATTATGCCCTCTGAGAACCAGTATAGATTAGGTAGACAAGTTATATTATTAAAACTTTGTCCGAATAAGTTGTTCAAATAATTAAGGGGGCAACTCCTAATCATTGTCTTTATAATAGCCGAGACAATATAGCTCCGGGAGAATTTAATTAGTAGCAGAACAAAATTTTTCCTAGATAGCTGTTGACGTTGTGGCTCTTCCCTAATAAAGTTATTCTAGTACCCTCAAAGCATCACCAATAACTTTACTACTTCAAGATATAAATGAAAGATCCTACGTTTTCAATATCATCGATACCCAGGGCCACATCAATTTCATGGATGAGAGTATAGCGGCTCTTGAAGCAGTTGATGGTGCAGTATTGGTTATTGATGCAGTAGAAGGTCTGACATTTAAAAATAAACTTTTACTTGATGAAATAATAACTCGAAATTCAAATGAGTCTTGTGATAAACAAACTTGATAGATTGATACTACATTTAAGATTGCCTGTATCTGACACTTACTATAAATTAAATAAGCGACTAAGAAATAATTCAACAATATAAGTAAAATCGGGGACTATTCTAATTGAAATATATATAGTAGTCATTAAGAAGATATCTCAGTGAATCGTACAGACGTCCTAGTAATTGACTGATCTCATCGTGGTTCTTTATGGTAATTTAGTAATAGCTACGGCTGAAGTCGTTAAAAGCAAGTGTAAAAATCCCTAATTTGAGTACTTTTATTTAAAGTCCCCAATATAAACTGTTGAATAATCAATACTTCATTTTGTTTGATAATTGTTGGCTTAAGTGTTAATTCTTCTCTCTTGTATATTTTCAATTATTTAAATCATTAACGTAAATTCAAACCCCGATTTCATACGGTGATCCCGTGGATTCTGTGTCTTTTCAATGCAGTAGCGAAAATCTGGTCGTTTATTTGCAGCCGCCCCAATAATTAACGGCCTTTGGCTTCAACAACTTGTTAAAGCCTTATTGGGCTTATTTATATGGCGCACTGGTTATGTAACCCTCGTCGCGGGCGCATAAAGGGGTATTAATTGGAGATTCGCAGCACCCCCTATTTCGCAGTTACTGTTTTGGGAAGTCGCTGCATAGCTTAAAAGTCGGTCAATAGCAGAAATTTTCAACCAGACAGTTGGAAAAAATGTTGAAATTAATTAAAAAACCCATGAAAATTAAGTGACTTTACAAGAAGCTGTTAAAAGTGGAAAAGTAAAATCAATCGGTGTTTTAATTATGGTATCATACATCTTGAGAACTTGAAGTATTATTTGGATATGCAGATTTAAAGATTAAACCTGCAGTTAATCAAGTTGATTTGCATCCATGGTTATACAGAGAAGGTTTGGTTAAATATAATGGTACCTACCTCGAAACATACTCCCCATTAATCAGAGGGAAAAATCTTGACGATGAAAAGTAAGAATCAAAGTGAATATGGCTATCTCTATTTTGTTGAATCAACTGATTGTAGTTATATAGCTTATCATAGTTTTGTAGTTATTATTGTTGAAGTTATTGGTGGAAATGTTTAATCAGTACCAGTGATAAAAAGTATATAACACTGTAAGATGGGTAGTGTTTATATATATATAATTGGAATTTATCAAGAAGAAATATGACAGTGTAAATGATATAATAAAGTATAATAATAAGGGTTTAATGGCTGAAGTAGCTATGAGAATATAAAAAAATAATAGAAGGCATTGGGTAATATGTTTGGAGATTCGTACCCCCAGTTTAAAAAGCAGAACCTTGAGATGTAAACACCAGTAATAACTTGGCAATTAAACATTAAAGATTTTAAAGAGGGTTGTCCAGTAACTGAGGTTATGGAGAGGTTTACAACGATTTGGAAGCGGTATGGGCATTTCCATCGAATTCTCGTAAAAACCAAATATTTCTTAAACAATTCCATCGATCTGAATGTCACAGACAAATTCTACCACCTAGTTAAAAGCGGTTCGAACATATATATATAGAATAGTTAAGCAACAAACCAAGGAATCTGTTGTTATTGACAATCAAAGTAAGCGAACCTGGGAGAAGTGGCTGTGGAAAAACCTTGTATTTATTTAAAATATAGTATGTGTTGAATTGAATAGCCAGAATTAGTATAATACTGGAAAATGAAACAGCAAAACTTATTATATATCCTCTTCACAGTCAATCAGGATGCTGTATTGGTAAATACTTTCCTGTTGGCAACTTCAATAAGAAAACTTTACGGTGAAAACATCAGAAGTGCTTGCTTCAAAGAGAACACAATAATTCTGTAAATGCCGTAGAGATTGTTGGGTAAACTTCATATTATAAACCCCAAGAACCGACATTGTATATTCATGGCAGCAGCAGTGGAAAATTCTTAACACTCAAAAAATTGGTATATTCTTAATAAGTAATTGACGGAAAGAAAACTTAAACTGATTTTAAAGAAAAGTATATTTGTAAAGGAAATGCAGCTAGTGAAAGGAAATTACTGAGATTTCAGATGACTGATTATCTAGAAGCTCCAATGAAATTTGAATTACTGATGCGTGATTTATAAATGGCGTTAATTGCAGAAAATCCCAGAGAATTTCAAGTCATCGATAAATGAAGAAAGGAAAAATTGTAGGAACTTAGATAGTGTCAAATAGGTAAGGTAATTGACGGCGAGACAAGGTATGTATGATAAATTATATACAACTTTAGATATTTATATATATTACAAGCAGAGTAATGTCTAGAGTGTCTATAATACTACATTTATGACAGGTTCATAATGATCCAGGGAGTTTATAAGCAACTGGTTTCGAATTATGAAAGAACTGAAGAGAATTAATTTGATATTGTAAATGGGCGAAAGAATCAGTTAGGATTGATTTTTTTCATATATTTGAAGGCTTTTGTGTTGATAACGGTTAGACGTTAATAATTGCCTAATTGGGAAGTGAGGTATCAGAATTTTGTGGCTGCAACACATCAGGGATAATTACAAGAATATGTGTAATAAATGTATAATCAGCATTAGTAGAGTAAGGGGCGATTTATCATATATTTGATTCATTTATTGGTACTGCTTGATAGAATTAGTTAAATTTAAAAAATTTATAAAGAAATTTTTAGTTTATATAAATTGTGAGATTGGCGAAAGTTGGAGAATGGAGTATAAATTGGGAGTAATAAAAGGTTACATATTTTATTGGAAATTCAACATGTGTTGTTATAGAAAACAGTAAGTGGTTGTATTTCACTGGAAACATTTGAATTTCGTCTGTCCTAAAAGGTTTTTTTAGATATAGATTGTAATTATAAGGGTAATTAAATTGGATGTTATAAGAGCAGGGGAAAAGATGGAGAAAAGCTTTTACCAGAAATAGATAGACAAGTAGTTATGTATTAGATTTTTATGTAGATGGCTTTTAACAAGTTGGTATTTTTCAAAATTATTGGGTGATTTTTTAAATTCTGGTAACTTGGGTCCGGATGGACATAGTTTTAGCAAATCAGCAGCAAAAGTGAAATTTGTACCACCACTAGATTGGGAATCTTTTATATTTTCTAGATTGGTCTAATATGCTTTCAACAGATTGATATTTTTTAAAAATTTGAGGTCATTTTAAAATTTGAGGTCATTTTAAAAATTAGGGCTTTTTTGACTTTAGAAAGCGATAATTTCAGCAAATATAAAGTTATTATCTGTGGGTGTCTGGGCCTTTCTACAAGAGTGGGTGTCTGGGCCTTTCTACAAGAGTGGGTGTCTGGGC